>JADHZB010000052.1:0-26157 GCA_015657535.1 Nephromyces sp. MM_2019 | reverse complement strand
CCCCCTCCACCCACTCAAACTCTCCCACCTTTCCCACACCCTCCACCTCCTCCCATCTCTTCCCAAAAATCTCACACCCCCTAATCCTCCCAAACCTCCTACACTACTAAATACAATGTCCTACTGCCCTGCCTCCTTTTTCCAGCTTCACACACTGTACAAAACCACTGTGTGCGTGCGCATTTTCAAGCAAATTTCCTAGTGTTGCACCCCTCAGAACACAATAACTTCATGCAGCGGAGGGTGAAAAGCTTACTGCTAGCATGCCAGCGTTGGGAGCTACATCGCAACATAGCACTGCCTCCTCTGGGATTCTGCTTGAAAACAGCTTCGCTTCTCTAATTAGAGGCAGTATATCTCCCTCTAAAGCAGCTTGGCAGGCGAAAAACTTGTATTTCATCCCTCCACTGGCATCCTCATCTTTTCTGTAGACACACATACCATACCATCAAGCACCCAAATATACAGTTAATTTTATGAGTAGAGGAAAAAGGTACAATTGCAGGAAACAGGAACAATATCGAGTTAGCCTATAATAACTAAAAAAAAGTCTCGCACACACAAATTAAAAGAGAGAAGCTGGAGGCTTTTTTGCCCAGGAATCTTGAAAAAGATGATTCTCAGAAAAAATTTTTATTGCAGAAAATCATCTTCATCACGCAAAAAACCAATCTTCTTCCTAAAAAAAAGGCCTTCTTCCAAAAAATCCCCTTTCATCACATAACTAGCTACATATCCAAAAGAGATTGATGCACAACCCAAATCCAAACACTACCAAACCAAAGCTCCACCCAAAATAATGCAGCACTATAGAGGATCTCCCCAAAATACTCCCACATCTTCCACTAATCCACGCAACACGCACACACTGCTTCAAAAACTCACATACCCAATGGAAAACAAGGAATTCAATTTTTGATTGAAAATCAGAAAAAAAACTGCCTCCGTAAATGCCCGGAACTTCTTCAGAACGAAATTTTCGGGTATTAAGTAGATTTCCCCAGTGGCTGAGCCTATCCATATACCATGGTTGCATCCACACACACAGGAAATCTCAATTTCACTGAGATTTATTATCTCCACCTTTGAGCTACCAGCCTTGGTACCTTGAAAAATACATATATATCTCTCTCGCAAAAATAATCAGAGATAGCAGCACACACACACTAGTTTCTTCACCAGCAAGAAAAACGAAAAGATGAAGTTTTTTAGCGAGTATTTACGGGTAGTAGCAAAGATTAAGAAAAAAACTAAAGGGAAATTAATTTGCAAAATTAGTTTTAGAAAATCCTCTAATCAGCAAGAAAACCCTGAAGACATAACTAGTAAAAGCTCATGTAAAGAATATGATGCTTTGGAAAGCAAAAACGCAGAAGAACCTGCAGAAATTCTAATAGATTAATGGGACTGAGCTTTTCAACAGGGCAGGCAAATTGTACTGAAAAACAGTATTTGGAGGCAATAAACGTGTCTGAGCAAGACTGATACTTTTTCTGATAAAGCTACTCTACAGTGTAGAAAAAGTAACTTGAAAAGACAATATGTTTGCGATGTGAAGAGAATAAATCAGTGGATGGAGGCAAAAAAGCCAAATTTTTAACTGCAGGTACTCTACCAAAAGTAAACGGCAAAGGAAAAAGGTACAAAAGATACGAAGTTATGGAAAAGTAGACTGAAGAACTTTACAAAAGGGAGTAGCATCACATCCATTCAGAAGCGCTTCAACAAACGAAAAAATCAAAACGTCAAACACCGGCATCACCTAAATGCGAAACGCTTCGAAAAAGCTTCAATATTCATCGTCATCACGTTTGTTCTGGAAGTTAAAGATTCGAGAGATATACGCGGAGCAAGCAATAACCACCGCTATTCACCTACCCGCCAAGTTTCCAGCAACACCAGGCGATATCCCCGAATTTCTCATTCCATCCCCGGCAGTATTCGCCCTCTCTATAGGATGTGGAAAACTCGCCAAACTGCCGTTCCATGAGGTTCCCACATCTTCATTCCAAGAGTTTAAAGCATCTACCTTTGGGAGACATATCTTCCTCTCAAAAAAGTTCAAACGTCTTAATTTTTGCATTTTACACTAGAAGAGGAGGGCTCGCTCTTCGCTGCCTATTGGTGCAGCTTGAAGCCTGCCTTTCTTAGCAAAGACGCTAGAGATAATAGTTTTTTTACTTACACATTCTTTGTTATGTTTTACATGATAGCTCCCTCCGCAGAGCAAAATTCTTAGCTTCTAAGAAGTCTCTATAAGGAGAATAATTACATATATAAAATACAGCAAACGGCGCAGAATTTACTTGAAGTTATCGCCTGCTTTCATACGAAGGAGGTACACAATAACTACAAGAGTAGGCTTGAGCATAAAGATGAGAATAGCCGTTATACACCACCCCATCAGCCCACTATAAAGGGGCGCAACAATTATCAGCAAGTGTGAACCACCTTTCCAAGTATTTAAAAAGGCAAAGCTACTCCTAAATCTACCATAGAAATGGGTAGTGTCCAGCGATAATCTCGCACCTTTTCAACTTTACCTCAGTAATGTGAATATCTGATTCTCTGCTTTCAGATGGAAATGTAGATTTTACAGCTATTTCAAGGGAAAAATGGCATTAATCACATCAAAAAGCAATGAAACATGTAAATAATGCTAGGAAAGGCCTAGTAGCTGCTCTTTTTAAGCGTCTTCAGCTTCTTCAGGGTTCCAACCTCAATATCATGAACGTTTACCATTCGCAATATCACGCAATATTAGTAGGGGACAGTGGGAGGACATGGGAGAGAAGGAAAGAACGGGAGGAAGAGAGCAGGAAAAAAAGGAGAGAGATATAGAGAGAAATGGTTAGAATATTTCAATAAGAAGATAATGCAGTGGTACCAAGAATTTTTTCGGAAGGACTAATATCTTACAAATCTGGAAATTGTGCACATCAAATTTGCAGTATCATTCTGAGGGTATCTAATGATGCTCGCTGAGTTTCTTAGTGTCTGATGACTTCCTCATTTGCATCCGGGAAAGTCTTCCAGGTGTGCTGGCAGCAGAACACACCACACACGATATATGTTGAATTCGTGAAGAACTAGCCCGTACCCGCGGCAAGAAATCAAGTTAGGCCTTAACAAAAGCGGCAACGAGTAATAATAGTAAATGCCATTTCCTTAAGATCACCAAACAAGCATAGAGCAATGCAATCGTGTTAAAAGCTCTTTAAACAGAGAAAAAAATTTCAACAAACTTGAGATCAAGTCTTAATTGAAGTGAATATATTAAGAGAGCTATTAGTTTGGATGAAATAATAGGTACTATCAGAATGATGGAGCCACTTTTTGGAAGTATCATATTATCACTTCCTCTAATTTTCCTTTGAATTTTTTTTACTTTTTTCTAGTATTCGAAAGTGGCACGGAAAATAAGGTATAAAAGCAAGGCAACATGAATTTTGTAGTAAGAATAGATTTAGTGGAGAAAAGCTTTGCAGTTTGTTACGTACGTAGCAGTCGCTAAACACTAGGAAAGTCATTTTTTCGGGAGTACCCTACGGAGCCTATATTGCTTTTTTTGCAGTATTTTCTCACTAGAGCGACCCGCTTAACACCGTTCATACTAGGCTAAGGAGTCGTACTTTCTCACATGAGTGGAAAAAAAACTCTGTTCGAAAATATCGTGACTACGTCCAAGCAGTCCAGGCAGAGTATCCCGAGCTAACCATGTGGTCCTGTGGCGTTTTGAGGTGCGGAACTCGTAGGCCGACAAAAACCTTTTGGTTGGATAAATGGCTTACAATAGAACTGTAATATATGTTCCCTTCTCAGCATGGTTTTCTGCCTTTTTCCACTCATTTTTTACTGAGCAAATCAGCCTTCATGCATGCGTGACTGCTTACCAGCGACAAGTTCAATAATTTATAGTGTTTTTATCTAGTGATTAATGTTCTAATTGCGGCATTTTGTAGCGCTTGGTTGAGGTATTCGAGAGAAAGCAAAGATCTCTAAACAGCTATCGAGTGTATGTGCATTCAAAGTGATAAACTTGCTTGCCTGGAAATTATCATGTTATAAAATTCATAGAAGCAGCTGAGCAAGGTTCTACTTTGAATCGGGTACTTTTACCGGCTGAAACCGACGTGACTAATTGGCAGAACCTGCATTTCATTACCTCACGGTGGCAAAAGCGTATTGAATTCTTAATGGACCTGCCGTGTTCCAGCTCCATACCTTCAAATTTCAGGACGAAGCTCTGGGTATGGCACTGGAGGCCAAAAAAAGCAAGCTATTGGCTACCATAGACTCTACTGCCCCCCTGTTTATTAATACCAAAGGTTCTTCAGCCAAGGGAGCTGAGGGATACACTTGTTTGATGCGAGCAGAAAGTAAAAAGGTTTTTCTGCGTACTTGAAACTGCGAAGTAATACAGCGGTTTTACTCCAGACAGAAACACACTAGTTAGAACACAACAAAAACGGCAGGGTTCGAGCAAATTTGAATCTGATGAGGAAATGATCCAATCATATCATACCTTTTCTTATCCGCTATTTGAATTTAAACCCTCATCTGCATACAGAAATACTAAATCATCCGGAAGCCTGGCTTTCGGATGATTTTTCATATACTCCAAAAGTAAGCGGTCCAGAGTGACCAGAAATTATAGGCAAGACGGGAGAGTATTTTACGCCCTTTTTGTTAATAGCCTTACTTAGGCAGACTCTAGGTATACCAGCATAACATGCAAACCCCTTTTAAGTTCCCGCAGGATAAATTTCGTGAGCACCCATGTAGTAGCATGCAGAAATACACAATTTTTCGACCTTGGAGACATTCAGGCGCAACACCTGATAAGCTAAAAATATCGCAAAAACATGCACAATTAAGAGCATTAAACCTGATATATCGAGCGACTTCCCAGAGTAGGATGCGCGATACTCAGTTCAAAGTACGGCAGCAATGACGTTCAATATCACGAAGCGCCACGTTCAACGCAAAAGTGATGGTATCAAGCTTGCCAGGGTTACTACCAGCGTTGAAAAAAGCAAAAACAACAAAAAGGTATGAAAGGCAGGTATCGTCAAATGTCATTCACCGTAGAAACGGTTCACTTCAAAAGGCCCGTATTGCAATTCAATTGAAGCACTGCTTAACCAATCACAAGATATTGAGCAACGCATGACAGCGGGTTTAAATTTTGTGCAGCCCCATCAAATCAGTACTGAGGAATAAAGCACCTAGAAATGATTCAATATAAAATTCCACCATGGTCTCCCAACAAAAGAAACGAATAAAAAGCCACATCTAAAACAAAAAAGAGTTTAAGTATAAAACTAATGAGGCCTATATCGCTCAAACATAAATGTACATAAGGGGCTATAATACGATAAAATAAACACAAATTATAAATAAATAAACAAAACCTCACACCTGCTCAAAAAAATAGTACAGCAACAATATTTTAGAGCGCGAAGTTACCAAAAAACCTGATACCTACCAAGAAAAGAAAGCCATAGCGAGATACTTCTGAAAAAATCACGGCGCAAATAACCCAAAAAAAAAGTCCCAGTACTCTCCAACATCATGCAAAAAAAACTGCAAACTAGAGCAACGAGTTCTACATTTTAAGACGAAGAACACGCCATGCGGTTAATCCAACAACTGCATGAACGAAACAGCTTATTGTCCTGCTAGGATATCAAATTGAGCACGAGAACTAGACAAAGTGCTAATACTCACTCAATCGATCATGTTTCTTTAAGTATTGCAATGAGGAGGACATTCCTTTAGTACTTAAAAAAGTTAGATCATGAATAGACTAATCATAGCGAAAATTTCACAGAATTTCATTGCGCTGCCTCACTAAGATTTTTCGCCTACGAAGTGAAAACCAATTTTTATAGACTGACGCCCAGCTCTATCTGCAAGAAGACAACTACGCTAGCTTTTGCCACGGCAAAATTTTATTTTGCTTAATTAATTGAGATAAACGCCCATTAAAAATGAAGTGCGCTGTGCGCAACTACTAGAGGAAATCAGTCTCATAGGCTGTATAAAGACTACTGTAGATATTTCTAGAGCGCAACGCTGTACGCACACCTTAGTCGGCAATCATTTTTTAGGCCAAGCAAACTAACCGTCAAATGCAAAATTGAAAAACCACTACAGTAGCAACCAAAAAAACATATTAGTATAGCGATATATACTCAAATGAAAAACTGTACACCATTTTTGAAAGCGCTTAAAGAAAGACGGGGAGAGTAAATTACTCAAACTCAAAGGCGAATCCATCTAGTAATTATATTTTATCCCCGTACAGCTAAGAAAGATGCCCATTGATCAAATCTAAGAGCTCTAACATAGAGTTCTACAAAATCCAATTATGGGCTACCCACAAGTACCGTAACTATTTTGAGGCTAATCCCGCGACATTTCCATTTAGAAAGCCTATTAGCTCGTCAGAATTTCATCACGGTTAGCCAATCAGTACAGAATTTTTATTAATGCATTTCAAGTGGGCGCAATACCTTTTCTCCTTTTTATTTTCTTAGTCCAAAAAGCATGCTCGATTACCATGGATCCTAAAGTATTGCAAAGTGCCTAACATTAAACTAATTCTACACCTTTAGGTTTGCACAAATGCTCGTTCCTCACGGAAATTTAATTTCTCCGAAAACATCATCCTGCCGACATAAAATAAAATCCTACGCATTGTATCCCTACTAAAGCCCCAATTTGTTACAGCCGTAAACTTCGTCGCGGAGGTGAGGCGAGATAAGGGAATAAGAAGATGGGAAAAGGTGACTCTCCAAATACAAATTTGAAATTATAACTCAAATCAGTAAGTAAACCTCTAAAACTCTTCTTGAGCCCTGGGTACTTGGTATCTGAAGCTTCCAATTTGCCTGTAGAAGTCTGCACAGAAAAGAGGTCCACACATCAACATAAACTTCATAGTAAAATTAGCATGCAAACTGAATCCCTTCAAATTTTGCGACAACACGCGCGAAAAATAAATTTCCTAGCCATGATTGAGGCCAGAAAGCGGTCAATAAAAACTTACGTAGCTTCTACTTAGAAAATTCAATAAAAAGAATATAAAGTCATGAAAATAGGAAAAATATTATGGGAATTTCCACTTCGTTGCAGTCAATACCTGAAAGCTGACAGTAGACGTATCCGAGAGCACCAGGTAGAGTTGGAAGCACCCAAAAATTAACGTAACAAAAAAAAATGATATGTTGAAGATACCAGCGGCAATATAAGCCAGAAACATCCACTTGCTTTTCGCCCCATAACCGCGACCTGGAATTCTACTCAGCTTCAAAAGTACATCTTTGATATTCTTGAAGTCACATATAATAAATGCCGCGAATATTCCGCTGCTTAAACAAGCCCAGAAGAGCATCAGGCAAAAGTGGTGCTGATTATTCCGGCCAATGCAATTGCACATCCAAGGGCAGTGATGATCCATATCATATATGCACAGACCGCATGTTCGGCAGTGGTGGCATCTGTATAGATTTTATAAATAAATAACGATGAAACAGTAGAAAATACTCTAAAAAGGCCTGAGAAAATCTAATCGTGAAAAAATTTATCAAGGTTGCTTTTTTAGCCAGGATGCTCGCAATCGTAGTTACAAGTTATACAGGAGAATTCACAGATTAAATGAAAGAATCGCACCACTTTAAAGTTGAAGCCTAGCGAGCAGTACATAAGCCTCATTTTAACAGCATAATAGGGGTAGAACATGCGCTTTTTTTGGCCGCTTGCGATTATTCAAGCGTGCATATCAACCACAAGTAAATCCCTCGCTTAGAAAAGCAAGCAAGTTCATCGTGAAGGATATAGCATCTCCAGTTTTTTAGGAAACTTTTGAGACATACTCAATAGCAGCTATCAATGTAGCGATACAAGCTATTTCTAGCGTTGGCTTACAAGCAGTAGCTTAAATCGAGGCTAGTTCAAAACACTACATTGTATAGCAACACAACACAAGCAGCAGCGCGTACTGCAATTTGAGGAGAACTAAAAATTTATCACTTTCTACAAATGAGCAGGGGCCAGTGCAGGTACCACACTTTTTCTGTATACATACAAGAATTTTTTAGCACTCAGTTTTACCCAAAGGCATTTCAGTGGAATCATTCATGATACTCAAAAATCGGAAAATTTTAAAATAAAATGCTTCTAATCAAGCTTCTTTCAAAGAAGACCAAAGAATGGCCAATATTTCCGCAGATTTTGACCTTTCAAAATTTATACTAGAAGCAAAAAAACTTAACTAAGAGCAAAAACACTGGAATCTGCCCACCGTGAAGTCCTAGATCTTCCACACTTATAACACTGGATGCGATCTTCACTTAAAATTCCAGCATTTCTGTAAAGGAGATAAACATCCCATGTAAGCGTATACCCTGGGTCTCGAAAGACAGTGGAAAACAAGTTGTACAGGAAGTTTGCCACTGACGTGAGCTGCACAAATGGAAAGATAACGAAGCTCCATCCGTGTATAGGGTAGAGGGGCCGGAAGCTACTAACGCAGATGTAACAGGTCAAAACTGCGAGAGCCGATAAAAATGAAATGAACGAAGTACCTGAAAAACGAAAACACGGATACATAAGCTTAATTCTTCGGTTATAGACCACTAGTTTATTGAGACCAGACTATTATTTAGCAGTCATACTTTTACGCAGCATTTGCAATGTTTGTTTCTGCACTAGATATTCTATGGATAAAAACAAACACAGTACCGCTATATGGCTACTATCTAGCTGCGGGTAACAGTACACAAAAACCAATCATTTCATGAAGATAATCATAAGATGGCGTAGTATTTATCTCATAAATTCCAGGCAAACAAAAGCTCCAATTTGAGACACCATACCTAAAAGCCTCAACAGCCAAATTTTGAAAAATCCCACAGGGAGGTAGCTGCAGAACCGGTAACAAGAGAGGTAAACAAGCTGGCAACAAAAGGTTAAAGAAGCCGGCAGCTTTACTCCATAAAGATTGAAGAAACCCATGTGGAACTCGACGAGGACAGTTCGTTTGTAGGTAAGCTGAGGAGAGATATTACCAAAGAGGCCATTAAGCATGCTATTACCGATTTAACAGCGAAAAATTTATTATAGATAAACGAAGAAAGTGACTATGAGGAGCGTGTTGCAAGGAGGGAATCTGCAGAGTATTCAGGGGAACACGATTGATCACAATCACAGGATCAACGAAGAGCTTACAGGTTCGGCCTGTGGCCATGTATCCAGTATTAATGTTTATGGGACTACCAAGATCGTCTAATCTTCAGGCCGGGTTGCCTGCTAATCCTATACGGATAACTTATATTCGGATAAAAAAGAGGAAGAAGCTTCAAATAAGAGTCGGTGCACTTTTTTCTATGTTTATATCCTTTGTGGAGCGAGCAAGCAAATAGTTCCTAGTCTAGAGAGGCCTCAACGCATAGCACTTTGCTCATACGCGAGCTAGGGTGAGCATCCAGTATCCGCCTATGGCCTGCACTGCATGCTAGCACCGTGCCGTAAAGATTTCTCTGCTTTGCAGTGCAAGGGGCAAGCCTCAACACATCCGCAAAAATGTGAGTAATACGCTATTATAAAGAAAATGAAATAGTGATACCGCTAGTTTATCGGACTACTGCATGAAAAAGATGGACTTAATTAAACATTCAATAGACAAGTTACACGGGAGCATACGTGTTAATAGCATAGGCGTAGTTTTCATGAATACCTTGATCTAGCTAAAGCAGGGTACAGTTTACCGGTAGACGTAGTGTTCGGCGTCACATGGCAGACGAACGGGGTGATTTGGTAATTTTTCTTGTTCCAAAGGCCTTGTTGGTATTTCAAATGCGTAAAATTGGTGTAAAGCGTATCTCAAAGTAATTTTTGAAGCTATAAAATAAAAATCGTGATACTTTAAAGGTATTATGTCGCTTTCCATCATATTTCAGTCCGACTGCTCAGACAATTACGAAATTTGCAGAACCTCTGTGTTCTAAGAAGAGGTGCACTCGGATAACTTCTGGTAAACACCCGGGTATAAGCAACCTTAAAGACTAATACAAGCGTTATCACTACTTCTATTTACAGGAGTTACGAATACAGAGGCGCTGTAATCTCAAAAAATTTGGTAAAGTCTTTCATTTGCTTAACGTAGATCATGGAAGTGATTGCAGATCTCAAAAACATGCTAAGTCGCTTAAATCCGCGCTCCAAGCAATACGTTTATGCTTCACAGAGATCTCTGAAACTTATCACGCCACATCTCGTATGACCGCGTTACACTATTGTACTCGAGAGGATGCTTGTTGCTCACCGGAATTTTTTATCAAACTAGTCTCCTGGAATGCCGGTTTCAATAGCTAAAATTAAGTTGCCCATTAGATCAATTCAAACCCGTTCAAAGCTTCTATAAGATCTACCATTATAGAAGGCAAAAAGTTCTCGTCTCACATAGTCAGCTAGGCAATGCCTAGTAAGATTCTAGCTAGGTACAGCGAGAACATGTGGCTTGTTCGGCTTTAAACTCAGGAAGTGATCAGCGATTCGTTAACCATTTGACTAGAATATATATTCGAAAGGTTATTAGGCACAATTAGCTCTATAACACAAGCGGTAAGATATCCATCCGATAGCTTTCCTGTACACGTACATTCAGTTTGGCTGCTTTTGTTCACAGCACCGTACCCTTCTTCAAGGAGATCATTCTTCTTCTCTCTAATGTGCCTTCTTGCTCGCCATGCTTGAACGCTAGGTGATAATTGCACGTTATCCCAAAAGCTTGCATGCCAATGATAGCTGCAATACAATTAGCTTTCACAGCAAAGTTTGAATTAAAAGAGCTGCGATAAATGTGTGCTTTGCATCACACCACTTATTCAGGTTAGGGGCTGCTTGTAGCGAAAGCCTTATACTCTATATGGTGAACTTGCGTAGAAAAAAGGACTTCTAGATTAATCTTAGCGGGTAGCTGTTTAGCATTAAGTATGGTCCGTGCCTGTTAGAAACAATAAAAGAATACTCTTACGCGGCACGCACGACGTATCCCTTAAAACGTTATTTGAATAACGGAGGCTATGCGGCCCATACAGTGCGGCTCGTTTGATGAAAATTGGGTAGCATTAAAGTTTATGGATTGATCAAAGGGTAGTTCTTAACAGTTCAAAAGAAGGTAGTGTTTTGCTGTTGGAGAAGGTAGATCAGCAATTGACACAGGCCCAATATTATTGATAGGCGGCAGTACAAGTTTGTACTGTAGGGCGGATAACTGTGTGTGATAATACCTGCGTGCGGGCTCACCGCTTATTTACCCTAAGCCAGAAGGTACTAGATGAGGAATAATATCAACAGATTATTAAATAGGAAAGTCAAAGCTTTATGCCTTATATATACGCCTTTCGGGCTGCATCGAGACGTCAAACTTCTAAATGCTATACTTCTATCCTGGGATTGTGATGGGAATCATATTCCTTCTCGGATAGTGGCTGAATCTCTCCACTTCAGGTTTCCATACTGGTTCAGCTAAATTTAGACATAACAATTGCTATTTCTCACTGAAGCTAGTCACTTATTTGTAAAAACGCCGGCATTTCGCGTAAATATATCTATGCACCAGAGTGGTAGCCATGGACTGGCTTAGCTCGAGCCGTGGCAGCAGGAAGGAGTTGGAAATGGCCTCCTTCATTGTAGAAGAAGAATCTTTTTCCATGCCAATGGAAGTTTTGAACAGAAAGGATATTGCCAACTCTGGTTTGGGGTTAATCTATCGTGATGAAGGTTTCAAGGAATTACCTAGACGACTAGCCCGGACGACACAAGGAGAAATTGTGATACCTCGTGGAAGCGCAAAAACCTTTCGCTTACTAGTGCAATATATATCAGGTAGACGCCTACAAAGAGTGTATACTTGGCTGGCATACTACTTAATTTGCTATCTTAAGTAAGAAGCTAACAGGCCCCATATCGGTGGTAGACCCTTTGAATAGCACGTTTGCCCAAGTAGCACTACATCCCTCAGTATGATTACTTACTTGGTGCACTTTAGTCTCGCGGTTACTGCGCTTTCTTCGATACCCATAATTTTCTGCAGAAGCTCCCCAGCTTGCTAATTATCTTTTCCTTTGCTGTTCTTTTAGGAGGTGTGCCCCTACTTGGAGTCTCCTTGAGCAGTTTAGCAGAAGCATATATTTCTCTCAAGAATGAATTGGATTACTGGGCTATACCTAGTGATACCTTAAAGCTCCCAAATACTGCATGGACCCGATCATGTTGGACTGGTCAGTTTTTTGAATGGCTCCTAGCTACCATGAAATATACTTGATGCCATGCTTTGATTAGCTACGAGGGAATAATTGCGAGGCAATAAAATACTATGATAGGTTCGCAAGTTCGCATTTCTTTACCTTAATTCCTTGATTATAGTTATTAGAGAGCTTTTTCTACGTGGCAGATTTTTCTTGCTTTTACGCAATTCCTTTCGGTGAAACTGACCATTGCACACTTGAAGTGGAGCAGGAGAAGCTAGGGGCGAGGAAAGCAAGACTAGCGAAGTTAGACTCCATTCCTGAGGACCTGAAGATTTTCTTGGAAGGTAGGACCTCACCTTTGCATTTTTAGTTTAAGCTGCCACATCGTAACGCCTAAAGTTACAAACTCTCATTACCACTTTTGCACAAATATTTCGGCTACCGCAATTAAGTGTAGCACTCGCGTTTTCATTCTCTGAAGAGAAATCTAAAAGCTTTGCGTCCGTCCTCTATAGATGTATAACTGCAATACATGGAGAACACCGTAATTAAAATTATGTAAAGAAAGTTAGAAAATATAAGTAAGGACAAGCTACGCTCAAAAATGTGTTATATAATTGTATTAATGTCGAAGCAGCTGTCATTCTTCCTTTTGCCATTGCTTGACATAAATATTTTGAATTTTTTGCTGTCATGCATTTATGAAGCAATCTTGGAGTAAAGTCAGAAGCTCAATTTTAGCGTCATGTTTGTGTTGCGCCAACATAATCTTACCATTTATATATATACAATAATGAACCCTGCCTAATTGCTCCGTTTAGTATAGCTTTTACCTAAATAATAGTAGTCACCTTTCTTATGTTTTGAACACTATGAAGCATCGCTAATAAGCACATTCTTCTCTTTGCAGGCATGTGATAGCTAAACAAAGCTTTACACTGTTTCACGTTTTGGTCTAATACAGTATACCGCTTACTTTGCGCTTTCCATCGTTATAGTAAAAATTACTGTTAATGTTGGGTTCCAGAGGCAACCGCTGATAACAAAAACATTCTAGCCATTCATGCATCTATCAGAGTAATTCATGGTGCAAGGAACTTTAATGTGAGCTAAATGGGTTGTTAAACTGTCATTGCGTGATTTTTTTCGTAGACAATCAAAGCTGGAAGATTTATGGAGCACTAGCGGGAGAAAACAACAGTGTTATAATTGCCGCAGGTAGACCTTCCTATTAACAAAAAAATTTTTACTTGCATGATTAAGCTGTTTTTTCGTTTTAAATTACCGTAAAACATTTTTTGCAGAACTAAGCCTCTGAGGAACTAGCTCGCGAAGTTCCGTTGTCGGGTTGTAAAGAATGGCTAGAATCAGTAAAATAGATTGAGACAGCTTGTTGCCACGATATATATCTGAAGACCTGATCAGCAACTTCTACCCGATGTAATGCTAATTTGATATTTTTTGCCTTAGGTGAAGACAGGCTAGTATGCAAAGTTCCGCAATGGCCGAATCCCTGTGTGTATTACGGCTCCTTCCCACCGGACGAAGCATTCTCTCCTATAGTTGTTGCTCCTAATTTTACGGAGTACCTCATAGTGTGGACTAAGGGTACCTTTATCAGTATTAAGATCCTCCGAAAAGAAGAAAACGTTAATGTAGAATGCCAAGTATTCTCGAGGGAGAAAAGTTGGCTTTGTATAAACCCACTCAACGGAGTAATATATTCAGGTTAGTGACTAAACTGTGCTGCATGCCTATCTTCAGGCCTGAAATTTCATTCGCTTGGCTTCAATTCAGTAGCCCTGGCAAAAAATTAAAGGGCATAAAAATTCTTCTTATGGCAGGAGGCCTTGATTTGAATGCAGTAGCTTGAGAGGCTATAGGGCATAGTATATTTAATCAGGCAGATTTGTTGCATTCTTACCTACATTAAGCGCTAATTTCAGCAATGGGTACCAAATTTCCGCTGAAGGCTTCCCTGGCTAATTTAGCCAAACGTGCAGCAACTGCGTAGGCCCCTCATGTATAGCTTATGTAGTAGCGTCCTTGAAGATACGCTTTAATTGCCTGTTATTTACAGTTGAGGCTGCAATTGTGCAGCCATTACATCTTTTGTAAGCGTATATAGTTGAATTTAATGTCTCAATTTGACCTGGCTTCTATCTGTCTCACTATGTAGGTAACGAAAATGCGTGGTTATCGTGTAGGTATCGTTTTCTTTTCCTTAGTCGCATGTTTTGAGGGCGCAGCAAACATTTTCGTGCGTATCTGCGTAAAAGCGCCAGCATCGCATTCAAAGTAAAATTGATATACCAATTAATAGCGACAAAAAGAAATATGCTGTTTTTTTTTAATTTCATTAGTCTTGTATACTGCGGGAAGGTACAAACTTATGTACTAGTATGTAGCAAATTCTTAACTTTACTCTCATGCTGCTCTTGGGCTCAAAGGTGTTCCCGGACCGATACCGCTTGTGACATGCATAGATATGCCAAACACAGCCGTCATCAAATTCTTTCCCTGGGGAGTTTTAGCAATCGCTAGCGAAGTCACTTTATCCAACAAAAAAAAGATTGAGTCAGGTAAAATAATTTTGTTCTGCGCTCTGCGATGTGTTCGCATAATGCGAGTATTCGAGCTATAATGGGCTCGTCCGTGCAAAGAAAAGCTCGATGCGTTGATTTCAAAATAATAAATCATTATTTCACAGGAGTAGGCCACTTTTTTGTACAACATACGGTATTACTAGCTGTTCAAAATTTTGTGTTTTTAATTTGGAAAGTTGGAGTGTAGAAAACTTTCTTTCAGAGCCTACTGCGAAAGATGATGCTGGAATGCTGCGTTACGGTGACCTGACTTCAGTGCTGGGCACACCAAGTGGTCAGCACGAAGATAATGAAGATGCCGAGTTCATTGCTAAGGCAATAACAAGACCTACAGCAGATTCGAATGTGGGTGGCTATGCTATAACTTACTTCAGCCTTGTTAACATGTCCAGTAACCCGGTAAGATTCCCCAATGCAGAAAATTAAGCAATATTTACAGTACTTGTACCTGCGCTTTTCCTGAATAAATAGCCTTGTGGTCGGGCCTTTACGTTATAAATGCTTTGTTTTAAGCTGTTTTATCGTTCGTCATTATGATGGCACTGCTGCAACAGTGTAAAGCTGTGGTATCTAATGCATATAAAATAATACAGTGAAGCAAGGCATTATGCACATTCTTTCCACATCAGTCATAATTCTCAGCCAGCGAGGAATTCTTCATCGCCAGCTTGAGAGGCCCATGGCACAGATTGTATACTAGTTTAGGCTAAATTCCCTATATGCTGTCTCATAATCCTGTTATTTAGGGAAGCGTCGTGAAACTGAAGTACAATATTGATTACGATATGATCGACACCCCTGATGGGAATGAGCAGCGTGAGCCACTAATACTGTTACGGGGAAGCCTTGCTTGCTTTAAGGTAAGGCGGGCAAAGCTGAAACACTTAACGCCGCTATATATTTTTTTTAATTGGACTAGATATAGCACGATCACGGCTTTCCTAGCAAAAGTTAGCAGCATAACTTTTCAAATTGCTAGAGTACTCCCTTTTCGCCTCTCTGGTGACTATACTTTAGCTTGTGCTGTTTAGCTGCATACAGTTAACTCAATTCCTCTTAAATCTTCTAGCCATTGCAAGTTTATGAGGAATCATACATTTGTCCTTGAATTTAGTTTCTTAGGAGTTCTTTTCCCTCCTCCCAATAGTGATATTTCTTTCTATGTTTTACGGTGAAGGTGAGCTTCAATGCCCCCAATAGACTGCTTGAATTTGCTTTTAACCTCGCAGAAAAGCTTAAGGGGAGGTATAACTAATTCCGTCTTGATGATAGATGAAGATGGAATTCAGCTTTCGCAGCCGGGTGTATTGATAAAATCTGGGGGCCCTTTAAAAGAACATTTAGTCAACCCTAATTTATACGGAGAATACATCGTTAGCGAAGGTAAGCTGTATTCTTTGCTTTTCATGAATACCATAATGAGGCTAGCAGCACAGCAGAGTAAACGCTACAGATTGAAAGAAGCATTTCTTCATCTGTCGATGAATTTTTTTATTGCGGGAAGCTATATAGTTTGTTGACGCTTCACCTTTCCTTCAGAGAGCTACAAGGTGTACGCAATGGGAAAAAAACTGTACGACTATCACGTCCAGCAGTATTTATCTAATAAAGCTACTTCAGATAAAAGCGAAGGGTGTAACATACAGTAAACCAGCAACTATACTCATGAGCAAGAAGGGAAAATGACTTTGTTAAGTTTAATTGACAGCTATTAACGCCAAAATATGTTAACTTTGAAAACTGCGCTATTGGTTGGATTAGATGCAAAAAAGCCCAAGAAATCAAAGGAGTACCTCATTTTGAATACAAAAATGGCGAAATAACTAAGAAGCGAAAACTGCCTTATTCCTTATACCTGCCGAGGTAGAACCAGCACCCCAGTACTTTGCAATTAACCCAGCTTCTTTTGTGCAAACTTGTCGTGATACAATCGTGATAAGGGGGCACAGGAGTTATCACAAACCTCTGTTCGGATTAATTGCCGCGATGCACTAAGAAAACTTTTATCCCAAAGCCTTTCATCTCATCCTCGAAAACATTTATGAGGTTTTCTCGCTCCCAATTTAATCGCCATGCATAATTGAAACCAACTTACTACGATAATTCATGGTGCTAAACACACCTGGAGAAGCGTAAGCTTATGAGCTTTCAACTTCAATGTTAAACTAGAAAATGCTTTTAACTTAGAAGGTAGCACATGGAAACTTTCAAGATTGCAGGGGAATACTTCGCCTGTGATATGGGTGTTCTCGCTTCAAGAAGAATTTCTGCAGGAGTGACAGTGGTGAAAGGCTGAATGGTTATCAATATGAATCACCTTCTGCTGCCATTTGTTTGAGTCATAAACCTTTCCATAAGGCTATATACGTAGTTATTTCTAAAAAGAACTGACTACAGCTTAAATGCTTGATTTCCTTCTGTGGATGAACTTCACATAACACACATTTGTTTATTATGATTTAGCTGTTAATATCGAGTATACATGCAGCGTTATGAAGAGCACACACAATGCGCGCATTACGATGAGTCTGGGTGCTGTGGCTTCTATAATAATTCTTAAATCCTTTGCACTGCGAGCCAAACGAGACATATAAACTCCATTTTGCGTGGAGAGCCTGCACGTAGTTTCTCTACTTCCGTATGGTTGTGAACATAGTCACTGTGGGGGCTACCATGCGGTTGTGATAACTTCATCAGGCCATCTTCAGATGAAAAGAATGCATTAGCAAGCCTGAGCATTGTACTGGGAACGCTAGAATCTACGTTAAGTTTGAGCAGCCTCGGTGCTTCATCTAACCAGCTAAAATTTTGAGCTCAATGACTCATGCTTGATACCTGATCTAGAGCACTTTTAATACTGAAAGAAAATCTACTGGATTAAGGATGGACAATGATTACATTAATACCAGGAATGCCTTTAAAATTTCTAGTCGCCTCGTAATGACTGTTAGTGTGAGCAAGAGAACATACGCATTAGGGGCAGGAAATGAAATTATAATGGAATAGTAGCACCAAGTCCGTTTGCTAGAATACTGTTTAGCATACATTTCGATTAACCCTACTTCAAAGTGGGAAATTTTATAATCTTAGCGAATACCAAAGCGTCGATTTCTGGCCTGCTAAAAGTAAGGGGACCAATGCAATACTCTGCTTTTCTTGAGAGGCTTAATTACCAGTCGGCATCAACACAAGGGAATCAAGCAATCTACATTTATCCCAGCTACCACCTAGCTTATTGGATGACTAGGTCACTTACTATGCACTATTAGTACTTCTGTTTACAGCCCCACACCACGAGCTGCATCGTACATCACACCAATAAGCTAATTGTAAATTCATGCGATACGTTGTACCGCAGAAGCGAATAACAGTAGTGAGGTAGTTACGTGCAAATCCAGATGTGATACGATTCAATGCAGGTGATGATTTTCATTTATGATGCACGAAATGTCTATCAAAGTAAAATGAACCGTGAATGAAGTACCCAACTTGAGGGCAATAGCACCGTCGGGCACAAACCAAGGGAGATCATGCTTTATCCTTAAAATGGCATGGTTAAAGCTCTTATGTCCGGCGTAAGCGCGAGCCTCAGAGTATTGGGTAAAGTACTCACGTTTTGCATGGGTAATAACATACCTGTTCTTGTGGCAGTGCGTAACGCGAGCGGCTATTGCCATATCAGCAGTGGTCTTGCTTCTCTGCGTGTGGTTTTCTGCGATAATTATTTCTGCTTTGTTGAGTACCACCAGTACCCATTAGTTTTCATATACTTTCTACTTAAGGGGCATGGGTAAAAATTGGACCGCGAAAACCCTT
The DNA here is from genome assembly GCA_015657535.1 of Nephromyces sp. MM_2019. Lineage (NCBI taxonomy): Eukaryota > Apicomplexa > Aconoidasida > Nephromycida > Nephromyces > Nephromyces sp. MM_2019. The sequence continues at coordinate 7,475 of JADHZB010000052.1, read as the reverse complement.
CATACTGCCCTCACAACCCAGTGCACGGTCATCTTAAAGGGTAACTGGAGTGGCTACGCTGATCATTGCCCTCTTTTACCCGCCCCGCGAAAGACATTGCCCATGGAAGGCCATCTAGCTATTGCAGTAGATATCAGGTTAACCCTGAGTTATCTTTGGGAGGACCACACGGGCACGCATTAGCGGTGCTGCACTTAATTTTGAAAACCCCCATAACCCAGGAATGCGCTGAACGATACCCGCATGCGTTTCGGCGGGATCTATTCTGCGCGAAGCTGGTAATACGCACATCGACGGCGCTCTTCCCTAAACATCACGGGCAGCAGCAACATGCTCGGCGTAGTGCATTTTCTGAGAGCCGATGCATGCAGCTTCATGCGTGGGACGTTTCGTACTATGAGGCATTGACGCTTGACTCTTACGTGCTGAGCCCTGTCACTGGACGCCTATCGAGATTACTTACAACTTGTGAGGCACAGTTAAATCAGAGAATGTTCGCTTCTTGTTACCCAGATTTTACTCTACCTGTTGGACACATTCTATCCCTTTTTCAGCTATATATTCATTCTCTTTCGTTTTCGGATATATTGTTATTCTGTTTCCTTTTTTATTAAGTTGCAATTTCTGCTTCTTTTTTGCTAGACTACGGTTCTGTGACCTCTGGTTGAGCTGCGAGTCTGCTGCCTTTTTTGGCTAGATTGTGTTTCTGTTTGCATTATTTTGGCTGGCTACGAGGGCCCAAGGTGTTTCATTATCAGGCTGCCACTTTTTTTTAGTTTTTCCTAGCGCGGGTTCCGTTTGTTTTTGTGTTTATACCAAACTTCCGTATATTGCACGAAAGCGGTTTATTCGCCATTTGACCGTCGCTCATCTTTTCAAGGTAATGCGAGGTATTGATAGGAAGTTTGCTCCAAGTTTTGTTGGATGATATCTTGTGTACTTTTTTTTTGTAAGCTTCTTATTTTTGGCCTTGAAAGGATATGGCGGCCGTTTTCTTGTACATGTCGCCGTGGCATTCACTTGTTACCTTCTTGTGGTGGAGGCATCCACGAAGTTTAGACGCGAGTATGCATAAATTGATAGATGATGTTATCTTTAGTGGAGTTATGTTGTGGGGCTCGTTGCTATTGAATAATTGGCACTTGTCCCGACATGTGGGCGTGCTTTTGGTGTTGCGGCATATTTTTTGGATGAGCAGTTCTTTTCCGTGTTCACACAGCTGTGCTGTGTTTGCACCTTTACAATTGGTGTTCTTTTCTTTTTATCTTATTACATTATTTCTTTTGTGATTTTTTGATTGAATTCGAGCTTACATTACCGTTAGGTTTTGTTTTAGCATGGTTTTCGTAGAGCATCATTGCTTTGCTGACTATCATCAGTACCTCCAAATTCTTGGTGCTACCTTGCTTGCATTGAGTCAAAATTTTTGGTGATTGGGTACTCGATTGCGCTTTGGTTTCACTCTTCCTCGTACATTTCTAATCATAGTAATTGTGGAGGGAGCTAGTTTACGTTAGTAATAATAGCTGCTTTTTTTACTGCGTATGCGCTCAGATTTCATGGAAGCTTGGGAATTATTGGTTGGGAGTTGTATTGGTACAGTTACTGGATTTTTTGTACAGGTTAGATAAATTCTATTTTTGGCGCATATTTGCGGTAGCAGAGATGTTGAGAATACGGTTGTTTCGTGTTGTGGCATCTTAGCCCGATGTTGATTGCAGGAAATTTTTTTACCGAGCATGGTTTGTATCTTTATCCATATTCCGAATCTTGCAATGTTTATGGCTAGGTTTGGATGCATGTCGTATAGAGTGCATCATCTTTTCTTCATTGGATACTGTTTTTGATGATGTACCCCATATTGATACCGTATAGTATCAGGCGAGGATACCATGGGAACAACGCATTTTTAGCGAAGAAATTTGGTTTTACCCGATATTGATGTTGGATTTCTTTAGAGAATTTCATTTCATGTATTGAGTTTGATCGTGTTAATTATTAGCGCATTTCTTGATTTTTTTTGTGTAGTCTTAGCTGTAGATACTAGCATTTTTACATGCCTCATGTGAAAGCATCTAGGCAGATTTATGACCAATATTAGAAAGTTCTGCATTTTCAGCTCCTCTCTTTGGAATTATGAGTTTTGTTCTTTCCAAAATCACGGCGCGAATTTAATATTTGTTCGTGGCTGTTTTTTCAGAATGGAAGTGCTAAGTAGTGTGGAACATCCCTTGATCCCTCCCGATGTTACCCTTGAGCGCAAAGTGAGCTTTTTTTAATATTTTGTTAAAAATAGCAAGGTTAAATCCTATTTGGAAAACTATTCATTTATTTCTTAAATGAAGCATTTCTTTGACTACTCTTGACTGTTTTGATTGCATACAGCTAGCATGTCTTGCTCTTTTTTTTTGAGTGGTTTTTCTCTTGATTTTTGTAACAGTATGGTAGAGTTAAGATTAAAAAAAAAGGCATTACTGGAAGTAGAGTTCTTATTTCAAAAATGTAGTTTCATTCCCTTTTTAGGAATACATTAATTTGATTCTAAGGCCTATTCTTTGGAATTTTTTTTGTCAAGCATCCTCTTACATAATTTATTTTTAGGACTGGGTGGTGATAATATTGAACTACGATTTCTCTTGATTTTTCCAGCCCCTTTTTTTGCGGTTTTATTTTCTGCACTTTGAGGCTATAATGTAGTTAGTTCTTGATTCTCTTGAGTGTCGGTTTTTTCCGCCAGTAGAGAATCAGCATAATATTGCTTGCGAAGATGCTTTTTCGGTTTGCAATAAGAGGGTCAACCTGCACCTATTCTCTTCTTATCACAGGGTGTATATTTTCGAGGTGTGACATTTTTCCCAAAGCCTAGCAGAAACAACAAGAACCCCAAGAGGGTGTTGCATAACCTCAATGGTCGTGCGAATAATGGGGAGCTTACAGCTATTATGGGGCCTAGTGGGGCAGGGAAGACGACGCTGCTGAACATATTGAGTTGGCGTGCTACTACTGGAGTTGGTGGTGATGTATGGTACAATGGGAAACCCAGGGTAACGAAGATGAAGACGGATATTGCTTATGTGATGCAGAAGGATTATTTCTTTGATACTTTGACGGTGGAGGAGACTCTTTTGTATGCTGCAAGGCTACGCTATGGTGGTCCTAACGCCTTGCAGTATTCAAAGAACGCTGTAGAAGAGGTTTTGAAATATCTTTCGATATCCAAATGCCGTAGCACACGAATTGGAAACGCCTTCCGTCCCGGTATTTCTGGTGGAGAGCTGAAACGTGTAAACATTGCTACAGAACTCCTAGTTAATCCCAGTATATTCTTCCTTGATGAGCCAACATCCGGTTTGGATTCGCACACAGCGGTAGCTCTGGTTGAAACCCTAATGCACATGGCTCGAAGATATCACAAGACTATTGTCGCCTCTATTCATCAGCCAAATAGCAGGGCTTTTGCAAGCTTTGACCGTTTGATTATGATGGCCCAGGGGCATATAGTTTATCAAGGACTTATAAAAGATGTACATATATATTTAGAGTGCTTAGGTTTCAGGTGTCCACCGCTGTGGAATGTTGCTGACTATATTATGGAATTGTTGAATGATGACAATTCGGTGATGCAGCTTTTGGGTCATTACCATAGGTTAGTCAAGCTCGATTCTTCCGGCAACTATTACATGACGCTGAACAATGTGGATATCAAGGAGATGCCAGCCTTAGATTGTCGTCATGACTCTGAAGAGGCTACTAGCGAGTCTTCTTCAGGAGTACCATCTACCATTGTTGAGCATGCGACTGCTACTTTTAATATGGGGTCTGAAAAACCCACTCCTGACGCAGCGTATGAGAAGATAGACGAGACTATAGGTGGAGCATATGAGGAAAATAAAGAAAAACATGGAAAGACATCACATATGGATGATACTCACCTTGCTTTATTTGAGAGTGAACGTCCTCCTCCACCTTCATACTTGACGAGATGCATGCTCTTGTTTTCGCGCGCCGTTTTGAAAGATTTTAAGGGCACAGCAACAACACTTGACGTTGTTCAGAGTGCTTTGGTTGGTCTCATAGTGGGGATGTTGTGGTTCCAGGTATTCAGGGAATTGAGAGAGGAACAGATTACCGATTACGTAGGATTGTTCTACTTCGTGGCAGCTTTTTGGGGTTTTATCCCGGCTTTTTCTGCCTTAACTTCCTTCCCAACAGAACGAGTAGTTATTGCAAAAGAAAGAGCATCAAAGTTATTCCCTATATCTGCGTATCTAACTGCGAAGTCATTCTCAGATATGACGGTCTATTTAATCACTCCTACGATATGGTTGGCGATAGTTTTTGGTCTGGTAGGCTTTCCAGCCTCTCGTTTAGTGCAAGCCTGGCTTGCACTGATACTCACTGTTACAGCATCTCATAGCTTTGGTATGATGACCTCATCTTTTGTAGATGGCTTTAAGGAGGGATCTGTGATTGTCTCGGTGTTCCTTTTGGCCTGTATGCTGAGCAGTAAGTATGCGTGTGTGTTGTGTTGCTGAGGGAGGTGTTAATCGTGTAAGACTGGCGTTGGTGGCGAGGGGTTGTTGAATTTGTGGAGATTTTCTTTTACAACGGTGGTATTCTTGATGGATAGATGTTTCATATAATATCTAGGAGGTCTTGGCTATATAATTTCAGTCCAAATTCGGTTGTATCCTCATAGCCTGTTTGCGTATTCTGAAAATTTTTCTTGTATGTTGCCAGTTATTTTGGATTACTGGAATGTATGTGCTCGTTTTTGCTGCCGAGTAAAGCGAGGCAACGCTTGAGGGCTGGTATCTAATCACGGAATATCCTAGAGTGTTTCTTTGAGATAAAATAAACGACTCATGAAGCTGCTTTTTTTTTCACCAGCTCGCTTAGCGACTCAATGGCTCTGATTTGATGTGTATCAAGCTCATCGCTTCCATGTGCTTCTCTCCAGGTGGATTTTATGTGAATTCTGAAAGCAGTCCTGCCTGGATAGTTTGGCTGAAATGGGTATCATATCAAAGCTATGGTACGAGTCTCTTTATTCAAGTGCTGATGGATTCTTTTCCTATTGCTTGTGCCCCCGTATCAATGTTTGAATCTTGTCCGGAACTCCCTATTACCAGTAAGTTTGCTTGAGATACATTTATGCACACGGTGGTTTCTGTAGCACAAGTATTTGAGTTGGGATGAGTTTGATAGTGTTGGGTGCGATTTTTTGTTAATTTTTTTGCGTAAATTCTTTGATGTTTTGCTTATTTTGCGGCTTGTTGGCGAAGATTGTGATTTTGTGGGGAAAATTTCTGAAGCGTATCTGTGAATGAGATGCAAAGTCTCTTCTGAAAATCAAAGGTTTTAGCGAAATATGAGCATAAAGAGCCTTAGAATATACACAAGTTCACGTAAATATGGATTGAAAGTGTTGCTAGCCCCTGCGATAATGAAAGTCGCTTAAAGGATGAATTTGAATGTTTTTGTCAAATTTGAGGCTTTAAACTGGGAAATTTTGCGACATTCGCCGTTGGTTTGTGTGTTAAGTTTGCTAGTCTTATCATTTGTATGTTCTTTTTTCTTGTGTGTGATGGATGTAGTGTAACGTGTTTCTTTAGTGGATGTGGTATATCCTTGTATGTTCCTTACGAGCTTCACCTTGTACATATTTGGCTGCAGCAATGATGCATGTTGCTTTCTGCCTTCATTGGCGTAATACCTCATAGGGTATTATGCCATGGTTGTTGTGTGCTAATAGATCTAGTCTTTTAATTGCACATTTTTGGTATGTTTTTCGGCTTCTTTTTGAACAAATTGGGGGTTTGTTTATGTGTGTGTGCTGCCCTTTTATGGAATCTTCAATCTTTTTCTCCTGAAATTTTGCCGATTTTGTATACATCACTTACAAAAACATTTTATTTTATCTTCTCATTTCAGGTGATGACATATTGAAGCTTTACACCACTGCTCTTCCACTCTGGGCGAACATTTTGTGGATGCTTGGTTTCTTGTTCTTTTGTAAGGCGGTGACTTACGCTGTATTGCGTTACGGAAAACGCCTGAAGCTCATGTAAGATGTTATTACGAAGAGCTTAGCCACTCATACTTTGTTTAGTGGTGCTAATCGTATCCCCTGAGGCCTACAATTCTTAAAATGTGCCCTCTTCTACCAACTTGGCTTATTGTATGGGGAAGCCCTTTTCTGCTTAGTGAAGATTGCGTGTATACCTCCCTAATCTTGAGAAAACGATGAAAAGGCTTCACTTCTGCAATTTGTAACTGAAAAAAACCAAAGATTCAGTTATTACTCTTTGGAATAGTGTGGAGACACTTTTACCCTCTTGATTCGTTGGAGTGGTGTAGAGACTCGCTTGTTCTCCCTCTTTTCTTGGTATTATGAATCTGCTTTAAGGCTCTTTGGCATTCGCTCTAGTGATTTAACAAGAGATTTTAGAAGAGATACTTTTGTATTTTTGCTAACCGAGTTTCACATCTTTTGCTGTTTCCTTCCCTAAATTTCACATATCTTTTCTTATAATAATTTCCCAGGGTGTCTCACTTGATAGAATAGCTATCTTGTTTCACACACACAGGGCTCTTGAACAATTTTGAAATTTTCTCCCGAAAAGTTGAAGTATTGCTGTATATAAGAGTTGATGCTTTATCATATCGATGCATACTTTCACTCCTTTTTTTCCTTTTTATACCTTATTCTGCCTGACTTAAACTCAAATTCGCTCTTCTCAAGCTAGTATCTCGCTTATCATCTTAATGCAGTATCAAATTTTTGATTCCTGCACTTCTTTTAGTATAAATTCCCAGAGGCTACCGTTTTTTTATTGCGATATGTATATGCATGCATATATAATCACTTGCTAATATTTTGAACAGAAATCCATAAATAGCTGCAATATTTTTGGAGGAATTGAACCTTTGCTTCATCAGGCTTCATTATTGTGTTGAAAAAGGGAATTCATAGTATTTATACATTCGTATTTTTCACTGGACATATGAAGAAATGCTGTTTTATCTGTGTGGCTGATCTTCAAAGATAGAGTGGTTACTCAAGTATAAGTTTAACCATGATTTTGCCAGAATTTGAATTTTTGCATCGATTCGATTGGAGATGTGGGCATTGAATAATTTTGTCTGTTTTCCCTTTTTTCTGGCATTGCATAATGAAAAAAAGGGTAGATTTTGAGGTAGAAAACTCGGGAATCATAAGTGTTCCTTATACTTGTAAATATACATATATATGCTTTTACTCATGCAGTCTCTGTCTTTCAAGCTTTCTCCTATGAATTTCTTCACACATACAATATGTGTATGTGTGTGTTCCCATGGTAAGATCTCATATTCTGGTTTGTTTAGCTGAGAAAAGTCTGCCTTTTGAGGTGTATAATAAGACGACATTCACCAGCATTTTGTCTACGCATGCATAGTAAACGTGTAGCTCTCGATATATATATATATATATA
>JADHZB010000050.1:0-19610 GCA_015657535.1 Nephromyces sp. MM_2019 | reverse complement strand
GTTATCACATTGAGTGGCTTTTATTGCGGCCTTTTTACATTTTCTGTTTGCAATGTCTTCCACTTCATCTATGCTAAGCTAAACACTTGAACGCCACGACTGTGCTACGCTTATTCACTGATACTTTTTCCAAATAAAAAATTTTCCCCTTTGCCTTGTATGCTGTGCACATTATTTATTTTTTTATTATTTTATTGTTTTCTGTTTTATATAATTGCATGTATTGCTTTTGCGGTTTCACTCTTCGTTGATTATCTTGTTTTTCGTACGATGTGACAGCTCTATCAGTGTTCTTCGCCTAGTATATCCCTCATGTTTCGCATAATCTCTGACACGCGTATATAATTATTGTAGCTTCTGTTTAATTAGTTTATGTTGATTTTACATCACTTGAAACGCCGTCATTCCTCTTTTAGGGCATGGCTATTTTGAATAAGTGTGATGTCTTAAGCTTCAATGTGTTGAGCTTCACCCATTTGTACTGAGAAACATGCCCTATTTTCTCTCCGCCTAATTTTTTCAATCATTAGGGCTAATACCGAATCGTTATGCTGTTCATCCTGAAAATGCTTGGTTGGCCTTATGTGACCTGCAGGTCTTATCTTATTATGTGTACTATGTGTTTCTTTTTTCTGATCATAGTAGCCTGAAAGACACTAGTTACCATCTAAGGCATTAATGCTGTCAGTTCATCCCAGCCGCCTATATTACGTTACAAAGCCTCACTGCACAGACGTTACCCCATATTTGTCTTCGTGTACCTTATGCATGAAAATTGTGCCATTTTGTCTAATTGAATTGTATATTCCCTTACTAGGTGACTCTTCTATGTGGGCCTATTTAGTGACTTCAGCCCCTGATGTCAGTCACTACTATAACTGCCAATAAAAGCTGCATCTGCCGACTCTAGGCTTTGAATTAGATTTGATACATCTTATATTCCTGTTTCCCTCTTGTAGGACCTTCTATGTGCATTGCATAGTGTAGTATTCTTCCTATATAGCTATGTACTCTGCGGAAAAAAATCTTCGTATTCCCTAGCTTCCACGAATGAATAGTTGTCTTTCGGCTAATACTACCTTCTGCTTGAATTGTTCTGCGAAGGAAATTCAATGTGCTAGGCTGATTGGTACCGCTAAATAGTGCACAGTAGCATAAGCACGATGCTTCTTGTGGCAAATAAGCATCCTGTTACGGCGTATAAAAAATTTCTACGCAGTAGCAACATTGAAAAGTTGACCAGTACTTCCCCCGCTAAGAAGTGCCGCGATAGCGATATAATGAATTTTGTAAGCTTGGTTCATGATGGTCCGGTACCTGCTTGCACAAACTACTTCACTATACAATGCAGACTTCGCTAGGAGTTTTTAATACGTACAAACTTAAATTCCACTGTTTTGCTTAATAAACTTTGAAAGCCTTATGGCACTAAATCCTGGGGGAATCGTTAACTCCGTTTTACTTCATTGTTTATCAGCAGGAATGGTTTCGCATGTAAATTTCAATTTTGCCGCCCTTTGAAAGCTTCACGGCGTAATTAGGGTTAAATTTGATTGGCTGCAAATCCGAAAATATGCTTCTTGCAAACTATAGCTGGATGTTCTTGTTTTCAAGAACGTTATCTTCTACATTACCGCCGCCTCGCTGGGCAGCTTCTGCGGGGTATATGTAGGCATTACTCTATTCGTTAGAGGATTTCATCTCGCTTGGGCTTGGCGAAGTTCCGTGGCACACGATGCACCGCTCACTTATTTGATCAGCCTTATGGTTTCATTGCGGCTGTAAGCGTCGTGACACCGTGGCTTGATAGAAATTCCAAATGCGTATCGTATAAGAAGGATGGGTCTAGCCGCCCACTATGCAGGTACACGGATGACTCCCTCTTATTTCCTATGCATATAGCCTTAAAAATTTCGTTTGGTCTGCTGTACCTGATGAGGGTAACCACTGGCATTTCTGTGTTAAGCGTTCTGGGATACATATCTTATTAAGCTGGATTTCACGGCTGTTTCGATATCTTCCCTAAAAGCCAATAATTTCATGTTATTCTAGCAAAAAAAGCGGTTGGCTGAATAAAGCTATAACTGTAAAGACTAGCAACATAAAGAAATCCCGTATACCAATCTATAATTGTTTCTCGCATCTTGTCACTATTATAATGTCATTCTTGTGCGCATGCGCCAGAGTTTTCACCAGAGCTTTGCCAGAAACTTTTTCGCCAGTATTAGCATCGGTTGTCCCACTATGACATTTGCGACCATAAAGTATACGTTAATGTATATCATGCGGGCTTGAAGTTGTGCAGCATCTTCCACGAAGTATGAAAGCATTGTGCGGACCCATCATCAGAGCGCCGAATACGAACCGAGGCAAAAGTAAAATTTCAGCTTCTACTACTCCTGGTAGCGCTATTTTCCTAGGTTCATAACATTGATTAAAGATTCTAGAACATATGAACACTTCCTTTTATTTGTTTGTATATAAATTACCATAAACTTTCCTCTCTTAGCTAGGTGCTGCGCGCGATGCAGCGACTGCTAGTGCTCGTTTTTAGTTTGTTTTACGGCAAAATTATTGTTATAAATATAGACGTCATGAATTGATAATTTTTGCCATTCAATTATAGCTACCAGTTGCCGGCTGATATGGACTCACGCATATTATTGTGTGCGACAGCCTACCGAATACCTGAAGGTGGAAGATGCTAAAAGTATCTAAGACCCAGTAGGTTGGTACTGTATACCAAATGCTTGTCTGCTTCGGCAGGAAAAAATGTGATTCATATCCACACAGATACGGGTTGCTAGGCTAGCGCCAAGTTAGACTACATTCTCTGTCGACAGGTACACGTAATGATTTGAGTCAATTTTTCAAGTACGCAACCTGAATAGGCACTTCCTTAAGGGTAAACTCGATGGTCCCAGTTCATCCGCTGCAAAGAACAGCGGCAGCGAGCTGCGGCGGTTTATACCTGTACCAATCAATTTTACTTGTCTATTACGTTCCGGTGTCTACTCATGCTATGTTTATACAGCCATTCATCCCAAAATCATAACAAGAGACCTTTAAATACGTCATTTTGTAGCGGTTACGGAGCTGGGTAAGTTATGAAAGTCACTAATTCCGTTATGCTCATGCTTCATTTTTATGTAGATATCACAATGTATTGTTTGTCAACCGTCCAATGCAAATTGTTTACAATTTTTTGCGCTGGCAGGTAGTTCTAGTTAGAAGAATTGTGTTTTCCTTTTGCTGCCAAGGTGTAATCGATGGCCGTAATCTTGCGTCATGCAGCTTGGTACTGTTTTCACTCATAGTAAACTGGTTACAATTGCTGCTCCCTGTGGCATATCTTTTCCAAAAGAACCGGTAAATATGCGAGCCCCAAATGGCATGGGAAGTTATAAAGCATATTATCTTAACATTATACAGGAGTAGGAAACTGTATTTTCCTGCTTACTATCAAGGCATCGCAGCTTACCAGACCACCGTTGCGAGCACATTGGTGTGCAGTAATCCGAATAACAGAAAAAATCTATGTAGTTCTGGTAGATATCTTTTAGCAGAGTACTTTAGCAACGCATGCAAACTTTGGCGAAAATTAGTATGTGGCACTATTTATTATGCTGGAGGATAAAAGCATAACTCCTTAGTACATTGCAAAATTCCCTCCTTCACATCGTGTTGCATTAAAGCAATATATTTCAACAGTTTTACTGGTTTTTAAATTCGGCAGAGGGCTATTATCTAACTATTGCAGTTGCATTTTTTCCCGTGTGTAGCCTCATCTTTATTTTTTACGCCGTATTGGCTCTCTGCAAATCACGCTTCAATGCTAGCAAGTGGGATGGCTTCACTAATTATATATGATTGCTGGAGTTAACTTAGTGCAAATTCAAGAAGGGGTCCACTTCGAAGTATGGCAATAATCAAAGGGAAAAGTGGTGAGACTAAACTTGAATGCACAAATTTTTGCCTGTTTTCTAGGCGTAGATTTGTTCAGATATACCGCTTAAGCATTGTAAGCGCTAAGCGTTTTAAGTATAAAAGCAATTGTCGTCATATAGCACAGCTTTTTACCAAATTAACCATGATGTTCTAGTGCTGCAAAAATTATGAAAATTTCAGTAGAGTAGATTTCGATAAAATGTAAGTATTTACAAATTATATAGTGTACTAAGAGTTTAAGTGAAGTAGATAGGTCAAAAAGATAATTTATGTTTGGAAAACCGAATTCATGATACATCACAATTATCGCAAGTAAAATTTGGTGACTTCAATTCAACATTTTACGCGGCAGAGGCAGTATGTTTCTACGAGACAGACTTATTTAAGTAACTCAACAGCTACCTTGGGGATGATACGTGAAGCAGGTGACAATGCTACTGGTGAATGATGCAACGCATAATGCGTTCTAGGCAATAAACGCTTTGGCCGAGAGAGCTATATTTTTATGCAAGCTTTTCTGTTGTATTTCCAACTTTGAATCACAATCAGCAGTTTCATGAGCGTATATATTCGCTTACTTCCCTCTATATGTGATGGAGCTACTCGTAAAAAAGGTAAAAGCACCGCATATTTTCGTGAAAGATTCATTTTTGCCGAGTTTGTAACATCCTCAGTGTAATTAACGAAGCAAATATCACTAATTCAAGGAAATAAACTGATATTAGACCCGAAAATTGTTAGGCTTGCTTTTTGTGGACTGGATAGGTGTCGGTGACATCAACTATAGGAGGGTACCGGCTGGACTTCGTACGCCGCCATCTACGCCATTTAGAGTAACTCAGAAATTCAAAGGTACCTAGGGGTTAATCACTTGAAGTTTTCACGTAATTGTATTGCTAATTTTATCATATTAGTTTGTGCACAAGCTATTAGCTACAACGCTGGGCGTAAGTTAGCATTACTGGGCATGTGCATTCATGCCAATATTTTATAGCGGCAGACATTCCTGTAAGCAGCTCTAATAAAGCTGAAACGGGTGTCTTTATCATTGAATTCTTAGTCCCTACCATATAGTTCCTATTTTCAAAGAAAATTTTATGGGAAGCCTCATTTATTTTGCGTATATTTTTATTCTTGAACATGCTACGTAGCTTCTGGCTGTGCGATGTATACACGAAAAGGACTACTAGTTACCTTGTTTTTTTCGACACTAAAAATGACCTTTAATGAAAACCTACCATGCTTGTTGATTATATTTAGAATCATAAGTTTCATCATCTCCTTTTTGAAGTTTCTACACTTACGACTTCTTTAAGTTAAACAAAATTTAGTACACACTTTTACTTTTATAAATAAAAACCTATTCTTTTTTTATTTATTAGCCAGATGCTTCCATGGATGCAGACTTTTATTTCATCAGTTCAGTTTTCAGGGTTTCTGTGATCCCTGGCCATAGTATCTAATGCGCCACTATATTCGAAGCATAACAATTATGAATTCCGATAAAATATCAACTTCTCAGTTTAGAGGTATAAGCGCAAGTTCTCTTTTTTCTCTGCTAGGTTCCATCTCGCGGTACCCCACATTATTCACTTATGAGCTTTATCTGAATTAGAACCAGTATTTACTTTATCGTATTCAAATAATGTATTAGAAGAAGCTATATTGTGCCTGGCGTTGCTAGGAACGTAACACAATTTATGTTGCAATACACAGGCGAATAAACGGTATATTCAGGCCAATTCCGTCCTCCTTTGAGATACTGAAACGGGCTTTAAATTCTACAAAAGCGAGCATGTGCTATTTCTATTGAAATCCTAATTCTATTTTATAAGAATTCGTGAAAAAAACCCACAGTATATTTACTTATCTTGGTCTATGGACTAAGAGCGCCGTTCCGAATTTTGATTTCTTTACCTTACGCTTCGAATGAAAAATTAACGTTCAAAAAGCAAAAAATGGCGAATTATATATAGCATATACCGCTGCACACCTGCTCTTCAGTGAACTACTCTGTTATTCTGGTATTGTACTCATTGGTATCCCGTTATTTTAGGCGTACTACCAATTTACCACATACTTCAATGGCACCTTGCTTGATAGAGCAAGCTGTGTATGAAGAACAACCTAAATTTCGGGTCAATTTCCTCAAGGTAGTAAAAGGACTATTTGGGGCATTCAAATATAATACTTGAAGATAAGGCATTAACTTTACGATGCTTTGCAATAATGAGTATCACTATATATTTTAAGCTGCATAGATTTCAGTGTAATCCATCCTGTATCGAAACAGAGATATCGGCCGTATGAAAACAAAATTCGATTGCAATACCAGGCGATGAAATATAGGATCCATTGCTATAGTTTGGGGAAATTCTAACGTGATTTTCATTTCTATCAGCCATAAAGGGTACCGGGGCTTAAGAAACATTTTTTAATCAACGCTAGCGGAATGCTTTGATCTGTAGTAAAGTTGCCCACCTTGAAATACTTTGCAAACCTGCGTGAGCGCTGCGTTACCCTTGCAATATTTTTTTACAAACTAAAACACCTACTTACTTAGTTATATGATAAAAGTGGTATTTCATTCTGTATTTGGGTTGCTATCTTAAAGACTTCACAATCCAACTCTCAACAGAATCATCAAGCAACTTGCGTGCTTTCTCCTAGGAGATAACTCGGAGCTTCGCAGGTGTAGACACGGTAGTCAGGATCCCCCCGTGTTTCGCTGGCGTCGACGCGGAATGTCGTCGATGAACGCTTCGCGTCATCAACTTGTAGAACAGAGTTCAGCTGGCATTACTTTCAATCTTTGATTTTCCAAGAAACAAAAAGCTAACACCTTTGAATCTTGTCTTGGTGGAAAAGTCATTACGCGAACGCTTTTCTTGATGACACATCCTTTGCAGTACTGTATATTAGTGTAACTACACTGCGATAAAGCAAGTAAGACTAGAAATACAGTGCCCCGCTTGTGCGGCACCGTAGGTCACTTCAAAAGTATCTTTGCAATACGGAAGTTCCATCGTGTCTTTTGTACCTTGTCCACTTTAGTCGTATCCACTGCAGGGATCATATATTTACAGATTAATCTTGCAGCATTTTTATCCTGTTGCTGCTCGGGGAGATGCTTTGATGCGCTGAGTAATGTTTGCTTACTTGGTTGTTGCTCAAAACGTGAAAAACCTACTGGAAACAGGGTTACCGCTATTCAGTATATAAATTTTCAAAAATCTGGAAAGTACTTTACAACGTCGTTGCTTTACCCTAACAAGGCGTTTCAATGACTTTTTGCGGGAGAGTGATACTGAGTCTTTACAAAGTCCCGCAACATTTGCAAAGCATTTCGCTTCCTACCCTCGAAAGAAAAGAGCTTCTGCGGCTAGCTCACTTTCAGCTGTGTACCGGCGGGCATCATGGATGATGCAAGGCGTTTACTGTGTGACAATGATTCACTTTTTTTAATTTTGTGCAAAGGGCCACCTAGTTTAACTCCCACCGCATGTGCGTAGTCATTTGATGCTTTTTGGGATTGGTGTTTGGATCTCAGTTATTTCAAATTGGCAGGGCCTGAAGGGAATTTTTTTCAGATGTAATGCAGTTAATTTTGAAGGAATAATATTTCTGGTGTAAAATATCTTGGTTCGGATGTCACCTCCGTCTCGTCAATATGGCGACTCCACAAAAGCTGAAGATTTTTACTCTAGTTCCAGTGGTAGAGGATTTGCAGGAAACTATAACCTCAATAGCCTGCCATGAAGATCAGTTTTTCCTGGGAACCTCAAGCGGATGTATCCTGAAGTTTTCTATTTCATCGAGCATATTCTCCGAAGAGGTCAGTATACCAATAACTTTCGTTTACCTCTGAAATTTCTCGTCTCAATTTTGCTTATAGGAGGCAAATTTTCGTCACTGGTATATTTTCCAGCATAATTGTATTATCAAATTTCTGCATACTGAGTTGTGTGTGTCACGTTTTAATTTCGTTATTATGAGCGTGTCTCATAGATAAGAAATTACTATTTCGCGTAGGGATTTTCTTTGTTTTTCCGTATTTTGGGACATCGTTTTTGGCTAAGTTATGCAGTTAAGTGTATTATACCACCAATTCTCACCAAATTTGTTGCTTCATCTCTTGTGAGACA
Source organism: Nephromyces sp. MM_2019 (assembly GCA_015657535.1). NCBI lineage: Eukaryota > Apicomplexa > Aconoidasida > Nephromycida > Nephromyces > Nephromyces sp. MM_2019. The sequence continues at coordinate 11,517 of JADHZB010000050.1, read as the reverse complement.
GGTTCTTCTTCTATGAGTGTACATCCGAATACAGTTTATTTTGATGTTTCTATAAAAAAAGAGTGAAAGGCTTTTTTAGGGCAAAAACATTAATTTGGCGTGCTTACTACGCTTATTGCTTCGTGAATATCTATTTCTGCTAGTGAGCTAAGATCGCAGGCGATTTTGGAATAATATGCCCCGTTTTCCTCTATTATTAGTAGCAAGCTAGGAATATGTTCTACTTTAGTCTTGGAATAGTGCGTAATGGAAAAAGATAAAATAAGGAATATCTTGAACAGAAAAATAGTGGTAAAAATATTGGATCTATACTTGATGTGACTAATTCAGAATTTTTCGTAATGTGTCTTTTCAAATCCTAGCAGAAATCAGATAACGCAAATCATTTTTATAAAATTTTTTAAGAGTAAATAAAGTGCAGTTTTTTTATACAATAACGATACGCATAATGCTTTTGTGTTTATATTTTTTTCACCAGCATGTAAATACTTCAGGCGTAGCCTTTTTAAGCAATTTTCATTCGTTTTTTTAGGTCGTTAACAGTGGAACGTTTGTTTCGCGCCTACGCGTTGCGAATAGGAAAAGGGTAGAATCTTTCCAGGTACTTCCTTCCGGTGATTTGATGTACTTAGTCGGTAAGTAGTACAGAACATAAGCATCAAACTTGTGCTTTCATATTTGATTATTTACATTTCTATTCTTAAAGAACTGTAAATTTTAATTTTTTTCACTGCCTTTTTCTGTGATGGACGATTTACTATGCAGCTTTCTTTGAATCGTATGAGCATCGTGTAGCATTAAGAATGCTGTGTTATTCTCCACTGGTTTCTAAATTTTTTCTGGGTTATTTTTTTTCATGACCATGTGGAAAGAGATGGGAATGTTTAAGTCGCAATTCTGTCGACTGCTGTATGCAGTTGATACTCTCAATGAGCAGAAAATGTATGGTCCTTTGATTACACACATTGTTGGCAACAGGGTGTCTTATTTTTCATGAACCTATTTTTTTTTTCCTGTATTTTTCCTACTTTTTTCCCTTTGTTTGCACGGCATATAATTTTTATTCGATTTAATATTAGCCTGTTGTCATTCAATAATATAATTTCCCTCCAGGTTCAATCTCTTCCTAGGTTGAGAGTGTAATTTTTTGTACCTCAAAAGTATAATTTATGTGGTTTTAGTAGTTTTTTCCCTTTCGTTTTTGCAGATACTGCACTGCAGGCAATATCTACAAGTTTTTCTGAGCAACATCCTAGAAATATCGTTCCTAGAGGTAAGAATCTGGATATTTTCTCACCAACAAAATTTATTTACATCACACTGTATCTAGCTACCATCACTAGTGAGGGGTATTACCATGTGTGTGCCTCTGCATATAAGCCGTTAACTCGAAATTAGTTGCCTACATATATATGCCGTATCCACCTACACTATACCCAGATGTTGGGAGCTACAAAATGCTAGGTTTCAACTGGCGAATATGTGTCTACCCTATGTCTGTACAGTATGGGTTTTTTGAGGATAGGTGTGAGGCTGTTGGTACTTTTTTAAAAAAGAAATTTGAGTATCTATTATGGGTAAACAAGATGATTTGGTTGTGGTTGCGTAATGAATGCATTTGCCTGAAGGGGCCGATTTGATAGCTGAATCATTTTCAGCGTGTCAATGTTGACATAAAGAGCATCAGGAATTTTGTTGTCATACCGCTTGATTTTTTTATTGATGATTTCTCACTTTTTGCGTGAATAGAGTAAAAAAATTCTCAAATGTCGCAACAATGTTTTTATCATCGCCACTAGGCTTTAATTTGATTAATACAATGAAAGTTACATTTTATCAATCAAAAGGCATACGAAAATCCAATTGCTGGAGTACACAATCGAAGTAGAAATTTTACCTAGGTAAATACACAAAAGCGTTTGACTACCAAATCAATACTTATACAAGTAGCCTTGTTTTCCATCTGCTGTCGCTATAAAAATTGGTTATCATTTTTATCATCTGAAAAATTTAATTCAGCGCATTTCACTTGATACAGCTTAAAACAATCTTTTTCTCTAGTGTATCCACGTTACAATAAGAGCCTTATAAATACGCTTTTTTATATGTTGCAGAGCTTACTGCGGCTTCTGCTGCATGATTAAGTAAACTTGAGTGAGCAATATTTTTTTGTAGAATTTCATTGATTTTGCAGTTTGAATAGATTTTTTAAAGCTTTTATGAATCGATCAACAACCCTCCGATAGTTGGAAGTCTATCAAGACGCAAAATTTATGACTAAAATTGTTATGATTTCCTATTGTTTTTAAGATTTTGCGATTACTAGTGGTCATGATTTCATAAACATTGTTTTTTATAGAGTTTTTGCAAAAAATATAGCTGGACGAATAGTTTTTAATGTTCTCGTTATATGCGACTATCGTGAACTCGTGTTATATGCATGCCAAAAGGAACGAAGCATTTTGGAGTTCACTTTGGAAGTTTTTTTATTATAAGATATCGCAGTTTTCTAATGTAATCTTGGCATCGGTGCTTAAAGTACTTATGAAGTCGCTGCATTCCTTCTAGCGGAAAATGCAATTTCTTTGATATTTCACTTTTTTTTGTAGAATTGCTGAAATATCATGCATTAATCTTATTGTTTGAAACACATAACATATTTTTTTAATGCTTTTTTATAGGCGTGTTTTCCTTTTGCCTTCAAGTGGCGGATTCCTCAGTTATGGAAATGTGTGTTGCCATAAGGAAACGACTAGTTTTTTTTTCAATTCATGCTATCAACTATGTTGTGAAGAAGGTACGTATTATTTTTTGGCATTTCTCCACAATATCTTTTGTTTTTTTGGTATATAGCAAGCTGAGGTGCTATCATATGTTGTTGAAATATAAACAAAAGAATATTTTTTAGTCTTAATGGTTATGGATTTTAATACTTGCTGTTTAGAATTTTTAATTTCTAAAGAGACTGCATTTTTTTGGAAGGCCATTTTTTACTCTGGAATTCTGAATTGTGTGCGGTTGATAGATTGCTTGGTAATCAGCATAGAAAGCGCTTGTTTAGCTGCTCAAGTCTTTAGTACAAAAATACAGAAATAAATTGAAGGAATAGACTGTGATATCCTTTGAATAGCAGAATCTTTATAAACCTGATAATCAGTATCTGGCAGGAAATTTTCCAAAGCCATAATTTTTGTGCGAAATCTACTTTGTGTTTCGTGAAAATTGGAGTAGAAGTTAGTGTCAGTAACATTTGAAAAATCAAGCTTTTGGAAATTTCATCAGATTAAAAAGCTCATATTCCAGTAATTTTAGCTTGCTCTATACAATAATGGTGGAATGTGAAGCTTATTTTTTTTAGGCTTAGAATATCTCCCGAATATGAAGCGGGTTGAAAAAATTCTTACTTTACTTGCTTTTACCTAGAGATTGCTAGGATCTTGATAATTTTTCGTTGGAAGATGTGTATAATATTAATTTTCATGAAAGCAAACACTAGGCTCTTATGCTTAGGGTGTTTATTTTTTTGAGATAAAGTGCGGATATTAGTTATCTCTCCTAAGCAAAGCAAATTCGATTTGGTGTGTGTCTGCTGATATGTGTAAGTCTGCTGATATTTACACGTCTTCTTTGATGCTTACCTTTATTTGTGTGTTATTTCCCTCCAAGCACCAACGTAACCCAACATTCTCCTGCTCTTCACAAATTATCCTTACAATCTTTGTGTAAACTACTACTCCTTCCAAACCCGATTAACCTTTTCCTGCAAAATCATAACGATCCTAAAGCTTCATTATTTGCTAGTTGCGCTTCATAAAAAAATTTATAAATAAAGATACCAAGAATATCGTATGGCACGCGGGAAAGTATATAGTTGAGTGCTCCGTACTATCTGTTGATTCATTTTTTATTTAAATGAGTCATTCTTTATATTAAAGGATATATATACCAGTGTAGCTGTATTGATTTCAACATTTTTCTATAGTAATTGCATCCTCGATTTAATATTTTTTATGCACTCTGTTGTAACCTTTCTACAGGATCTAAGCGTCCCAGATGATGTCTTCGCAATGTGCTGGTGTAAGAAGTGGATTTGCGTCGGCTTTAAAAAGGAGTATGCTTTGATCAATGAAAATGATGGGTAAGTCTAGAAAATCGTATGACGTGAGTATTGAAGCTTCTACTTGAAAATATCCCAGATGATATTGCTTCTGTAACTGTTTACAAGTATCGAGCTCCTTTGCTTTTTTTTCATTAATAATTTGGCTGATTTTCACTAGAAATTTTATGGACAATTTGCTGCCGATGTAATTGCTGAGATGCTTTAAAACTCAGGTTTTTGATGCATCTTCTGTACGAACCTAATATGGGATTGAAAAATTGCGGATTTGACTTTTTAATTTTTTTTTTCGGTAATTTGCTGTTTTGTATATACTAACTTGCGTGTGTGTTTTGTAGTTGTAAAGTAATGCCTTGATGTACTCGGTTTCTGGAGGTGTCTCAACGTGAACGTAATCTCTGTGTGTGCGCTGTAGTGATTTACTCTTTACGCAGCCCTGAATGAGATTTCTCCTTTAAAGTCAAAATTAATGCCGATTATTCTATAGCGATTGCGAATTATATCTTCGGTCTTCATAGTTAAACCATCAGAGAAAGATATGTGTACATATTTTGTAATTTTCAATTCATGCTATATACTCTTCATTTTTGTGATATTCCTTACTATTTCTAAGCATTTTGAAAATTGAAAAGTGACTTTTATACTCATTATGATTTAAAGACCTCCCTGTACTATGGTTATCACTGCTATTTACAGTACTATCCTTGAAATTTTTCCTCTTGATAATTCTATCAAATGTCTGCCAAGGATTTTTCTGCTGCCGGATGATGAGATTATGCTCATAGGGCAGGATTGCTTGGGTATTTTCTTTAATTTAAACAACCAACAGCCAAGCCAGAAAGATCCCATTCAGTGGCCAAAAAACCTACTGAAAGTTGGTATGTGCCTGCAAATTTTCTAATAAATTGATTGCTTGAATTTGTTTCGTTATTTTCTTATCGTCTACAAAAATCTATGTTTTTTCGTTCTTGTAGGCTATAGCTCTAGTATTTTTATTAGCGTTAGGTGTTCTGTCAATAAAGAGTAATTCATAACTGGGATGGTTAGTGGCTGGATTCACAATAGGTACACATACACACAACTTAATATTCAAATGCATTAAAAGCAGTTTTATGATACCCTTCACGCCAGCGTTTCTTACCCAGCTGCCCTCATCGAGGGATCATGATGCAACTCCAGTCTAGATATTGCGACTACGAAGTCTCTGCTCTACTTGAAGCTTAAATTTTAAACATTTCAAAACGATTAGCGATTTTTCAAGGTTTCTGAGTGGATTTGGTAGTGTTGCTGTTTCATAGGATTATTTAATTTCGAAGGCAGCTTAATCTGTTTTTTGTTTACCGTTTTTTCGGGGGTATTGCGCGTCTTATCTGGACAATTTAGATGTTATTTAAGCTGCAAATGTGATGTTTTTTTTGAGTTCATATCGTTGATTATGCCTAAGATGACGCTCTGTCTCTTTTGCCAAGATTTTTATTTGGTAATCCAACACTAGCTTTGCTTGCTCTTGGTTTCGGGGTATAGCAGAGCAGTTGATAGGTTTAGTAGGTTAGAAATAAATTGAAATATTTTTTAGACGTTTTAGCTGCTTTTATTTCCCGTGTTTGCAACAAATGAGAAGTTTTTTTACGCGTACTTTCTCTCCTCTTCAGGTGTCTATGGAGCTTATGTTACTGGAGTTACCACCTCAGGCACTATAGGAGTGTATAGCATTAGAGACCAGAAGTTATGCCAGGTAACTGAGCGTTGATAAGACTAGCCTAGAGTTTCTGATTTTAAATGTTGAAAGAGTTCGGCGCCTAGCAGGTTCGCTGTTTTTTTGCTGGTTTTATGCTTGGCTTGTTAAGATGCTTTCCACTCAAGCTTTGCATTAAATATTTTACCTCTAGGCTAAACGTGTGTGTCACTTACGATGTGATCATTTGAAGAGAGATTGATGATTCTAGCTGCTTTGGTTTTATGTTTTAACTTTTTACTTTTTAAATGTGAAATATGCCGTTTATTCTGATTCTTCACCATGTATAGAAATATTCGTACAGTTACTTTTTTTTTCATGCCAATTTTTGTTAAATGGATGCAGAGAAACAAGCAGATTTGGTGAAACTGGGTTGTCTACGCATACAGGAGGGGAGGGGAAGTAGAAGAAATTCATAGCTTTATACTTTTATGTTAATAGAGTTGAGTTATTGCGTAGAAGATTTGCGAAATTTTAAGTAGAACACATCTATAAAATGTAATCGAACACATGTGGACAATCACAGAATTGCTGTATATTTGTGAAGGTTTGTCTCTGCATAGGGAATCTTACATTTTGGTATTTTTTTTATGGTGAAGTATATTGTTCCGAAATTTGTTAAGCGATTGTTATCGCTGCATTTTTGAGTGAAAATATGTATTTTTGATATAGTAAATCATCATAATTTTTTCGTAGGTGCTTAATATGTTAGTTTCTCCTTTGAAGCCTATATTTTGAGGATGAAATATTTTTTCAAGGAGGGATTGAATTTGAAAGTAATGAGGGTTAGATATGCGAAGAAACTGAAGTAGTGAGTAGAAGTATGAAAAAGTAAAAGATGAATCCAAGTATTTCGGTTTTTCTGAAGGATGAAGGGCGTTTCAAAAAGAGAACCAGCCTTGGAAACAGCGGTTTTTTGACAGTTGGTGTTTCTATACACGTGTTGCTATAGTAGAACTCATATTAGGAGAGTATGAGTGTGCATCCAATTTTTTCGTGGTATGCTTGTGTGCACTCCTAGTTTAATGTATGAGGTGTGTATATGTGTGATGCTGCTCTTGTGAACTCTATTTTCATTTGCTTGTACGCACAGCTTGAATATTTTCTTTCAACTCTTTCAATATTTGCTGTTGATTTTTTTCTTCGTTAGACAGGTTAATACAAAGCTCTAAATCTTGCATACCTTCATTTTATTGAGTGTAATTTTAAGTTCCTCCTATAATTCTCGCCTTTAATTTGGTGTGTGCTGTAGTTGATTCAATGCAGACACCATCGTTTTGCATGTTGAAAACATTTGAAATGCGCGCCATATTATCCTATAGAAGGCCTTCATCCAAAATAGATGCTTATTGTTTTTAGTGTGTTGTTTTTGGCCTTTGTGTGTGTATTTATAGAGATTACAAGTGACTTCTATTTCGGCAATGTGCTGCGATTCTCGACGAATTTTGTTCGCCTCTACTTCTGGAATATCGTGCTTGCTTCCTATCCCATACAAGAGCCAGGTAGAATCTGCCAAAAAGTGCTTCCTTTGATATATGATATGTAGCAGAAGACTCAGAGTTTCACATGCAGAGAGATTATTATTCTTTAAAGACTTCATGAGCTGCTGGAAAACTAGCACACGTCGCACTCTAGCAGGTTTTTTGAGAATTTTGGTTTTTTTTACTGCATATGGCTTTTTGTAGTTTTCATGCTGAAAATAGATATGAATTAGCCACGGCACTTCTATGTGCGCTGTGAATTTTTTCATAGCATGGGTTGAATTATAGCAAAATTCCCAACTCATAAGTTGTTTACGGTGTAGTGCAAATTTTTGAGCATCACTTTTACTATGTGAAGCAGCTTAATGCTTCGTATTGTTTTTCTATCATTCTTCTCTGAGAATAACTCTCTAATATCGAAAAATTTTCAAAACAATCTTTTTTTTTGTTAGGCGTTATAGCTATATGTTTTTTAATGGCTATTTTAACATGTGCTAACATTAATTTTGTGAGTATCTAGTGTTTTGGTAACTGCACGAGATGCTCATTCTTCATTTGAAATCTATTGAATATCTTCTTCTAAAGGTATGTCATGCTGAGAAGGAAAATTAAACTGTCTCCATGAATATTTTCAATATGCGAAATATCATCTTGATACTTCTATTTGATGAATTTGTGCAGTGAGTGTCTTATTTTGAAAAGAAGAGATTTTTTGTAGATTTTTCATTTGTTATTTGTAAATATCTTAATTTCCTGGTTTATTGCTTTTTGACTATATCAGATGCACAAGCTTCTCTTAGAAACAAGAATATCTGATGCTCTTGAGCTTCTAAACTCAAACTTTGGTCCTGAAGACCTCCGTCGGGTAATTACTCTATGAGCCAGTGTTAATTGCAGCTTTAAGCTTGAAATACTGATCTTCAGCTCCCTTCATCCAGTTTTTCAGCCTTATGCAGGGGAAAATGATTTTTTTACAGGAATTCTCCTAGTGACACTCTATATTGCTGATAGCTGCTACTCAGCTGCTCATTTCGGAATGTATAGCAATCTATTTAGTGTGAGATAGTGTGTTTGCCTTAATTTTGTGTTGTATGCATGCATTCAACTAGAGTAAAACCTCACTCTCTATGCTGGGATAGCTTAGTATCCAGCTGTTGTTGAGTATTGTTAAAATGGAATTCGAACTGTGTTTATGCTACGATTTATCTCAGTTGGTTTACTTCAATGAAATAGTGTTTTATCAACCCTGTATGATTTAAGCTAGCTTCCCGCACACCAAGGCTGAATAAAATATTCTTATATTAAGAATTTTAGAACCTTTAAAAAGGATAAATTCATCGCATTTGTAAAATTTTATAATTTTTTTATGGCTTTTTTATGCTTTTTAATCACCAATCTTGTTGCATTTTTATTTTACCAGATTTTGAGGTTTCGTTTGCTGTATATCTAAATAGCTAATACGTAAGAAACTATATCTTTTTTTCGATAGTTGAAAACTATGATTAGCTATTAATGAATAAAAAAAATACACTTATCTTAACCTGTAAGAAAAACAAAGTTTAATGCAGAGTTTAGCGACATTGCCTTTTAATTTTTTTGGCTTAAACGCTGGTATATGTTTGCCTAGTCTTCCTGAGGTATGTAGGATTTGCTTTTTCCCTCTCTATTTGATTTAATCTGCACAAAGCTTAAGCGTGTAATTGAAATAATTAGATTTACCTTGATTAAAGAGAATATTTTGGTCAGAATTGATAGTAGTATATCAATTTGGATGTATGCGAGAGATTTTTCAACTTTTCATTCTGTAGCTTTTATAGTTAATTAGCTTAAACCGAAATAATTTAAAGACTGAAGGAATTTCTTTCATTCTTTTTTTATGTTACACATATATGGGGAAGATAAAGCTTGCTTTATCTCTTGTTATATTTTTGAAAGTTTGCTTATTTAGTGCTAAGCTAATTTAAAAAAAGTATATATCATAACATCAATGATTTAGAATTGTTTTGCTATTACTTTACTGAACGTTAGAAATACGAATCTTTTCGTCTAAGCTATGAGGTCTGTGTTTTTCTCTTTTTATTTGTATGATTATGTGCAATGGGGAACCAATTGTGTAGTTCGAACATTCTCCCCATCTATTCATAGCTCTGAGGAGGTAATAAAATCTTTTATTACATTTTTTGTCACTAGGTTGAGGAACTAGGGACCTTTTACCTCCTTTCTGGATGGGTTCTCTTCAATGATCTCAAGTTTCCGGGAGCTTTTCAGCACTTTGCTTATGCAAAGTTTGATGTCAGTATACTTCTAGGTAAGTTTTTCAGAAATAAACGTACTCACATGCACGCACATGGATGCACACGCGCATACCTAGTACACATGCGCGCAGAGCACACGCGCACAGACCTACCCATGGAGTACAGGCCTAAGCATACAGCTTGCACACGCACAAAGATACACGCAAACACGAAACACGTTTAAGCACATGTAGAGGCTTAATGCAACTTAAGAAGCATACGCAAGTAGTTCAATCAAAAAATGTACTTGGTTTCCGAAATTTTTCTGCTGCTGAACTTAGGGGGAAAAATTTTGTATGGATAAATACTCTAGTAAAGTTGCTGTTCCCAATAAAAATAGGCGTCAGTAGTTTATATCACAAAAATGCACAATCACATGAACAGGTGAAAACTCTACCAAAATAAACTGTGTATTTCACCTGTTCATTAAAATCAGTAGGACGAATGCAAATCTCCTTTATCTTCATGTTTGCATGCTAATAGTGATGCAGGTAAATTATTTTGATATTATCAGCAAAAATGATAAAAGTCGCAGCGAAAATCCTCTAATTTTTTAAAAATCTTTCATTACTTCGACAGAAGGTGCAATAGAAGAAGCAGGAGTTAAGTAATAAAAAATAGAAAATACTGCTTGGGGCATGGAAAGTTTAGTAGGTTTGAAGCTGAAACTTGCTATTTTTGAGTTAAAAACACTTGTGGGAAGTAACGTGTGCAAGCCTGTGGCGAAGATGTAATTTGTACGCTTTACTACAGGAAAATGGTGCTTGCGCTGTGATGTGTGGAAATTTGTTAGCCAATTTGTAGTTTTGCTTTTAAATATTTTGAAGCAGGCAAAAATGATTGTGTCTGTGTGCTTGCAGTTTTTTTGCGCATATTTTATGGCATGTTATGAGCTGTGTATTTTGGCATCTTCGAGAGCTAGGTCTAAGATATTTTTTGATCTAGTACGCAACACTGATAAGCTCAGTGGTGTCAATGCAATATAGCATATTTAACAAAACAAAGACGTCATACTTTTTTGGTTCTATCTTTTTTTTTTCTAGTTTTTAACGTTTCTTTGTATTGAAATTCTGCATAGTTTTAAGCTACTTGCGTTATCATTTCTCACTGGATATGCGCGTTGCGGATTGTTTCCATAACCATATGCTTTTTGTCTCCAGCTCCGAAGAAAAAATTCTCTGTTTTGAAGTTTAATAAAATATCCAAAACTCTGCATCCACCTTGTAGCCTTCTGGGAAACGTACTTGCCGACTTGGTGGGACTTTGAAGCAGCTTCAGAGAGAGCATCGAAAAAGTTTGATCCTCAGAGTCTACAGCTAATACCGACCCCAGAAGATATCCACAGATTTAGTAAGCTAATTTCTTTTGCTGCATGTGTATAACGACTATTTTTTGTTCATGAAACTTTCTGAGGCATTTAAGCAACGATTTTTCAGTTCACCTTCCTTTGCGGCACATCATGGTAGTTTCAGCATCTTTGATGTCCACTAATACTGCGTTTCTCATTAGCAAGCATTGTTTAGATAGTACTCATAATGAGTTCTGATCCGAGGTAAGAACTTACACTCACGTTTCTAGCTCAACTGAAGAATGAGGTGAGATTTAAGCATAAATTAGAGTGTGTGTACTAGTTGAAGTTGTGCATCAGAGCTCAACCAACATTTCAGTATAGAACTACGCTGAAGCTTCAGCTAACGTTCGGCCTGTGATTGAGATGAGGATCGAGCTGATGTTTGAACTGAGGTTAGGGCTGAGATTGAGATGAGAATCGAGCTGAGGTTTGAGGTGAGGTGCGGGATGAGATTGAGGTGAGGATCGAACTGAGGTTTGAGCTGAAGTCTGAGGTGAGGTTCGGGCTGAGATTGAGATCTGCATCGAGCTGAGGTTTGA
>JADHZB010000043.1:0-19630 GCA_015657535.1 Nephromyces sp. MM_2019 | reverse complement strand
TACATTGACAAGTTGGATTAGTACCTTCTTGGTTAATACATAAGGCATTAACATCGCAACCTCCATTATCAACCTTACACTCGTCAATATCTGAAGTAAGAAATGATTATACATTGTGGTATTAAATTTTATGTATCTGTACAATGCAGGTGAGTTAAATAGCTCTTCTGACCTTCGCAAGTTATGCCATCTCCGTTATAACCATTGTTGCAGGTACACGTTGGTGGAGCCCCGTAATTATTTTTACATGTCGCTTTGGCTGAGCACCCTCCATTGTCGATGGTACATTCGTCTATGTCTATAGTGATATACAGTAAATGAAGTTTTGTGTTTAAAAATCGGAAAAATAATCTTTCTAAGCTCTTGTGGCAGACTGAAATTCTTGCTAACGCAATTACCTTCGCAAAACCCTTTTTTGCCATTTCCAGTGAAGTAATCGTTGCAAGTGCAAATTGGCCAAGCTCCCGTTACATTTTTGCAGGAAGCATTTTTATCGCAGTAGTCGGAGCTGTTGCAGTGATCCACAGCTGCAGTCAAATTTTTTCAAGGTAAACGAATGGCATAATAACTAGAAAATGTGCGATTTTGAGCCAATTATACTTAAAAGATAGTGAGCACACTTAGGTAACATATTACATGAATTCCAAAAGAATAAAAAAAAATTTTTAGATACTTACAGATATTTACCTTCGCAAGTTGTTAGACCTTTCTGCAAATAATGTGGCTTTCTGCATTTGCAAACAACATTTTGGCTACCGGAGAATATGCATTCTGCATTTCTGCTGCAAGGGCCTTGACCGCCTTCTGCATTGTCCACCTGGCAAGGATCAATAGCTGCGAACATAGCATAGCAAAAGAGCAATTATACAAAATCCTGTGTTTAAGGCTGCTATTTATAGCTTACGTCTGCACGACATGCCGTCGCCTTCAAAATCCTGTTTACAAGTGCAACTGTATGAGCCCTCCTCATTAGTACACTCGGCGTTCGGATCGCAAGGACTTTGTAGACACTCATTCACGTCTGCAGACACGAAAGCTCAGTACGACTCGTTGATAAGCTCATTGTATAATGCATAAAGGATTGGCATAAAGAATCCCCAATCTGGGGCTTAAGTAATACTTACCACCGCAGCCTGTACCAAAATCTGTTCCTCCTTCGTCTGATACCTTAATCCCGTTTCCTTCATAGCCTTGATTACACTTACAGGCATACTCGCCCAGGGGCTTAGACTCGCAGGTAGCATGGTCATCACACAAATGAGTATTTTCTTTGCATCTGTTCGGAGCTATAATGAGCAAGGAAAGACATTACAAGGAGTACGTTGATTCACTACAGAGAAACCACCAAAATGAGATTTATATTACTCGGTTACCTGGCTTGTTGACCACTAGTGGAGAAGCGCAGTAGCTTCCACCTTGGTGAGGCTTTACAAACTGACCCGTTACATAGGGATCGCTAAAATTGACAGCTCCTTGATGCCTTATCTGCGATAGTAGGAGACATGCACTGTCTATGTTTCCACTATAAAATCCTAGCATAACTGCACTGTTTACGTGTCGGAATTAATTGCATCGCAGTAAATTCAAGATGCAATCATTCTACGGAATGGCACTTTATTTCTAGAGCAAGCAAATCCTTGCATGGCTTTGCCGAATGGATGCTCACGAGACCATTACGCGTACTCACCGCGATTAGCTCATTAGGGAGAGCACATATTTCGTGGTAACCGCTATCGCAGAGCGGATCGCCATCTGCTCTAAAAATTCCACATCGCCTCCCACAAAAGGATACATGCTGCTCATTCATTAAGGATGTGTCCATACGAAAACGAACTATTTCTTCGCCTTTTTTCGGGTCACAGATCAACCTCTCTGAATCAGCACATTGTATAAGTTCATTTTTAGTGGTACATTGGTTTCAACTCGAAGATTCGGCAACAGTAGTTGCATGTATGCCCTATCCTAATTATCACTTTACCTCTAGGAACATTTCGGATAAAGATCGCACAGTAGCTTCCTTCATTGAACGTACCAACAAATCCGTGCAGTCGCACAACCTTGTCAGCACCTGCGCAAATGGTACTTTTTGGGCAGTTGGCATCACTCTCACAATGTTTAGCGCACGTTAAATATGGCTCACGGCCGTACGGTTCCGAACTAAAGGGGTCTTGTAACTTCATATAGGCATTTTCCTGGTCTCCCTCACAAAATGGAAGCAGTGGATCCCGACCTGTATAGCAGATGCTCTTGCGGAAATGACAATCATAGAAGCAGTTTGCGAATTAAGCGCGCTTCTTAAAACTCAAAATATGAAGTTTTCGGGCCAATAAATGTGCAGTCGCCGCTCGCTTACCTTTCGTGAAGACCTCCACATCAGCTAACGCTAGTACATTTGTATAGCTCCTAATGTACAGATATCGCGCTCTCACGCTGGAATTACAATGATATTCTTTTGTGGTTCCCTGGGGCTGAACTCCTGAATCGGAATAGTGAAATAAGACTTGAAATAGATGAAGAATCGTGGCTATGATGCTCCAATACCATGTTAGACGGTTGTGGCTATATACGGGTGTAAAATTTCGTAGATTACGCTTTTTACGTAATCGGGTTACTCAAAGCGTAACTATTTGCGGCTGCAAAAAAATGATTCAAACTACTGTGCAGTACCTCCACTTTTAGGGTTGATATTTGCGCATTCCCAAAACGTGTTCCTTGGCTGGAGATCATCTACTGGTGCTGAATTTGATTTGAAAACTATGGCTTTCAGATCCGCAGGTTCGTTAAGCCACACTTTTCGATCATCTGGGCTGCCAGGTGCAATATCGTACATTGTGAGTATCCCTGGATTTGCAACGGTGATACGAACATGAGTAAAGCTTCTAGTTTTTCCAAAGTCAATGGCCCACCAAGGATTTTGTGAATCGCCCTGAGGAGAAGGTTGCCGTTGACCACGTATGAGGTATTTCCTTACGAAAATTTTACGGAGCAGAATACGATACTTTCGAAGAACTTTTTCGTGGTAATTTTTTTTTGACACCTTAAACAGTGGATTGCAATTTTTCTATCTAGGTGATCATACCTCCGCTTTAATGACAAACTCTGTGTATCTGTCGCAATCTGTGGGATTATTTTCATCACCATATTTAAATCTGCTAGGCATGGCAGCGCATTTTCTTTGATTTTGCATGGGGTTAAAGTATCCAATATTGAGGTTGGATTTGCACTCTCCTGCAATGTTTGCATTGGAACACAGTGAAGTCTTGTAACCGTTTTGAGTAAACGGAAATTGTTTATTTGCTTTTTTTTGCGAAATTTTTTTTTGATTGTTATCGGAATTTTAGTCCAGCTAGCAGTTCGTGCATTTCTGCGTTATATTACCTATGGTAGTATCCGTTATGGCTGGTTCCAAAGTTTTTTTAGACGCCTTGAGTATTTTCTGCAGTTTTTTTATCCTTATTATCACCCATTCAATATCTATTTCGAAGACGTCACTAGGCGGAAGTATTTTTGCAATTATTTTATTATTAGACATGTTTTGGTAGGCCGTTTTGAGTACTTGGGTATCTCTCACCAAACTCTCTAGCACAGGGATCTTTTGGACAACCGAGGTTATATCTGCTGATACTCTCACAATAATCCTGTCAAACAGCATAAAAAATTATAGGCTGCTATTTTCTTGAAAATTTTATATATTATGGCATTATTTTCCTTACACTTTCAGTTTATTTGTATTCATTCGTTTGCCTTTAGAAAGTTGTTGCTCAACAGAGTATATCTCTTCGAGGAGAAAGTTGTAAAATTCTTTCGCCCTCTGCAAGATACTGAAAGCAACTGAAATCCTGTCTGGAATATCTTCAGCTTCTTTTTTGGCAGCTTCTGCTTTATCCATTGCTGTTTTATAATCTCTCCAAATAATTCTTGACCATATTTTTTCCATTATGGTGGCATATTCCTATTATGAGATATTTTTGAATTTCAGAATGTAATGCTAGAACTTGCACCTTTTTAAAGTTAAAAGCTATTTCTTTCTTCCTAAAAATATCCTTACCATTAAGGTATTCACTCCGAAACCTTCCAGAAGTCCATCGTTAGGATCAAAAGAAGGACTTGGAATATCATGCACTGTACGAGCTACATCCGGGTTAAAGCTAATAATTCGAAATACTCCTTCAAAACCGTTTTTCAAAACATTGAACAAAGGAACTATTTCACCAAGCTTTGCATTGGCTTGCAAATTATGAATGCAATCGCTAACTTCTTCTTGCCCCTCAGGTACATATTTGAAATTCTTGTCGTATTCATTTCCTCCCAAAACTCTTCTGACGTATTCAAGATAGTACTGGGATGTCGCAAATTTATCATAAAGTGCTTTTGCGATAGCTTTTGTTTCCGCGGGACCTTCTAAGAATGGCTCGCTGCTTCTTAAGATAGAGTATGGCGTACTAAGCACCATACGGACGCTTAGAGTCTGCTTAATTACAGCAGGAACGGGAACCGTAAGTTTGGCTGAACACATCGGAGAAGCAGTTGATACATGTGCTACGGCAAAAGCGATTACGCGTAATAAAAATTCAAGTTCTAAACTAAGTGCATACCTCGGTTCCTCAAACATATAAGTTTAATTTGCTCCAAAAATAATTTCAAGTTTTTAGTTATCTTCACTAAATATTGCTCCCATACTCCAAACTCGCCTCCCAGGTTTCTAAATTTTTTTAATTCTTGTTTAATGGATTCAATTCGTATGGAAATTTCATTCTCCCCCGAATTCGTGCTTGTCCCAGTCTCATATTTTTTGAAGCTAGCCAACAGTGGTATGCCGAAAGGCCTAGCCAAAAGAAAGGCTAAAACATACTCAAGCTTCTCCCTTATTCCTGAGTTATATCGAAGACAGGGAGTTTCCAGCACAGCCATAGATATTAAGATTGCCTATTTGATGTACTAATATGCATTTTGAATCCATTTTGGATATTAGCAATTATACATGATGTTTTTTCGCTTGAAAATATCTATTTCTTACCTGTAATTTTCAGACCAAACCAGGTGACACCGCATGAAATATTTCTGGCCTGTGAAGTACCTAGCCAGCCATTAACCTGTGGTAAAAAAAGCAGTTTTTTAAGTTATTATAACGAGTTACACTGTGTGCCATGTAATCCAGAACTTACTATGCCTATTGTACTGGGATGCAGCGGCTTTTCAAAGTCTTGGCAATCTTTCACATCCCCTAGTGGAGCGAGAGTTGTACATATATATATGAGTTTCGTTCTCTTATTGAAAGGTTTAGTGTCCATTTCATACAGCTGGAAAGGTATTTCAACAAATGGATGCGAGCAGCGGCTCTTGGACTTATCTGTAAACACAAAGCTCACCAGCATTTTTACATTATATGCAGCTAGATAAAATGAACAGAAATTATTAGTTCGGGAGTAACTATATAACTATTTTGGAAAGCTTCTAGAAAGAATAAAACAATAGTTATTATAAATTCTTTTATGCTAGTCAAATGTAAGGAGTTCAACAGGAATACCTTGGGAAGCTGCAGGTACGTTGAAGCTGGATAAGCGTGCGAGCGAATGCTTATTAATGGTAATATCGTTTCCGCCAATGGTGCGCACAACAGATCTTGTTTCCCCAGGTTTAAGCGGAGTATCGCTTGCCTTGGTACTTTCTAACAGCAAAAGAGATTTACTTGAGCAGATTATTCCTAGCGATTAAAAAAATCATAATGCAGTATAGTAGCAACACTGAAGGTAGAATAACAATAAATTATATTTATGTTCACATTATCTTCAATTGTGGTGTAGCTTCGATTTATCATACTGTATGAAAAGTGCAGTACTATCAATTAGCAGTCAACTTTATGGGTCGATGAATTGCAGGTCTTAAAATTTGATCATAACATCTAAATTTCTTTACTTGCTTACCGTTAAAAAAATTGTTCGCTTGCAACAGATAGGCCTAAAAAAGTTGACTCTAATAAATATTTTTTACGAATAATAACAGCGAGTCATTACCATAAGCTAGATGCTGCAGCGCTTGAATGATCCTATCACTACAATATTATTAGAATTGAAAGCCCTTAAAAATTAATGAATTCCTCATGCCACCGGCGATCAGCTAATTTTTTTGCAGCATAGCTCCATAGCTTCGAAGCCTACAGCAGTTAGCTTACGCTACTCCCAAGCAGTATGCCTTTTTTGAATAATGCTCACCTTTTATTGATAGATAAACAGGATCGTCATAGCCTAGGCTATCTTTTTTGCCACTCCCGTACGAAGTGAGCAATGTGGATACCAAATTCGGCGTTACTTGAGGATTTTGTTTCATAAAGGGGTTTTCAGCATTTGTTTTGAAGTGCTGCTTCGAGGTACCATTTCTTATGCTAGCACTAAGCTGATCATTGTAACTTTCCTGGGACATAAAATTACGAAATTCTATCTCTCCTTTCTTCGGTAGCCTTCCCAAGTCATAAGTGCCGCCAGAGCTCTTTGATGCTGCACACACCGTAACATTTTCGCCCACAAAGGTTTGACTTCGGAGATTCAAACAGGCTATTAGTATGAGCTTCGAACAGACAGTTAATGCTTTCTAAAATCTGAGTATGGCCGAATTCATGCCAGTACTGCTAGTTACAGAAATAAAATAGAGCTATGAATGTCATCGCAAGGGTGCAGCTGCAGGACAGCAGTTAATTCATAATTATATTCGTGTACTACACAAGCCATAGCAACTAGCGCACCATGGGTCTATGCAGAGATTCACATTTTATACAGATAAATGTTATAAAAGCTTACCTGCATGCTGAGGTTGAAACTCTAGCGATAGTAGCACAATTGCAACGATAAGCCTTAAGGATATTTGTCCCTCCATAATGAAGTGGAAGGAGAAACAATTTAACCTATAAAAATCTAGTGTCATCAAATTAGAAATTGTAAGCTGTAACCCAAAACTCTATTTATTACCACAGAAGGCTCCATCCTCATGTTAAAGAATGAAAATTAAGTGCACTATTGAGAGGTTTGTGGCTACGTATAGGCACTACAATAACTAAAATAAAACTAAGAAGGAAGAAATTTCCTCTAGAAAGAATTGGAAGCACACGAGGAATTAGCCGCAGTTGTAACCGGGGGGTTGCGTGTATAGTAGCAGTTATCGAACATAATAGTATGCCTATAGTTTTTTCCCATTCAATTTTAATGGAAATAAAAGGTTTCAAGTGGCTTTGCTCGAAGACTATCTGCAGGAGCTTAAATCAGTGAGCCAAGCTTTTTTTCATCAGCGAAAATTTTCCGATGAAGCCAAGAATTAACATAATTTATATCTTAATTTTGCTGAAAGCTTCCCTTCGGCGTTTCATATGCTGGTAACTACCCTCCTCACAATAAGACCCCAGGATTATCTATACATAGAACATTTTATTAAGATTTGAAATGTCCCCTTATGGTCCTTCGTTGTCAACAAACTCATGTTTTAAAAGGTCTAATTCAATCTAGGGTTATCCAAAATTTCGACCCTTGCAGGGAATCCTAGTTAAATTCTTTAGACTGCAGTACGATCCACAGAAAGCTCACTCTTAACTCATGTGCAAATGCTACGAAATCACGAATTTCATGTGTAGCAGTATGATTGCCCGTCTGAGGCATTGAAGGATAGGACACAGCGGGATTACTAATTCTAAGTGAAATAGTAAGCCTAACCATGAACGCCGCCTACCTAGGCTATTTAGTATTGATTCACCCTAGCGCAATGCCTGCCAAACTTTCATATGTACCTCGGGGTCGCTACGCCCCTATTGATCACATAAACAGGAGATCACACATAAAGGAAAAGCTGACCGATTACTAGGCTCAAAGAAAACGAATGAAGCACATCCGGGACGTACCCTAATCTACCGGAAAGCTAACTGTATTATGCTCAACGTCGTAGAGAACTGCACGAATGTGCTTGCATACCCGGTCCTCGGCAAGAGTAACGTATATATCACTTATTCGCCATGGAACCTGGAAACTTACACAAACGATGAATACCGCAGGCTGAAGTTCACCCTGAGTTAGGGTAGAAATATATTTAGCTTGCCATACATTTACAGTCTGCCTGCCGCGTAACCCCAAGAAGGAACTATCGCAGTGTCGGTAAAGCTCGGATGGAACGCGACGTGAAAAATCTGTTGCGCATTTTTCAGAACAGCACTTCAATCCTTTGAAGAGTTATGATGCAAAAAATAACCGATTCGAGTTGCCCTCACGAAATTCGAGTGTGCAATCTAGTTATGTATACGCTTCATAAAATGAAAACACCACAAGTTTAACAATCTCCACTATAGAAGTTGCGTAAGGAGATGAACAGGAGCTAAAAACAAGAGATAGTCACTGCATCATGAGCTGCCGTAACGCGCATTACGCGTTTTTTGGACTTGGGTTACGTGACCACGCCGTGCTATCACATGGGGGAAGCTAAGCACTACACTGGTAGAAATCGAGAAAACTGTACTTGGAGATCACGAGTACAGTTTTTTCAACCACAGTTACATTTTGGATCTTCCCTATAGCTACGTAAATTTCCTTTATTTTATCATGCTTTTCGTTCACTTAGACGACTAAATTAGAATAAGGGCACTACACAGAGGGCCTTATTAATATATGAATAGAAGCAGTACGTGCATACCAGTGGTAGCTCCATTAGAAAGTCAAAAACATTATACAAAGTGATCTAGCGGTAAATCCTTCACCAAAATTCTGGAGCATCGCTTAAAGCAGGTGGAGATGAGTTACTGTTCGCGAAATTACGTCGAATTTACGCCGTATAGCAATGCGCTTAATGCAAGGAGAGCCTGTTTCCCCGTAAAATGAAGCAAAGCCAAATTATAAGTGTTAAAATATGCTTCCTGCACTTCATTCCGATTTTTCAGTGAGACTATTATTTTGGATTTTATAAGCCAACAAATATTGCTTCGATCTATAATATAGTTAGTATAAAGTTACTTTAACATAAAATTACTGAAATTATGGGAAATATTCTTCAGATTGGTGCCCCAGGATCAATCCCTTTAGCTTATAGATATAATGCGTAAGAACTTGGATAAGCATTAGGCTTACAAAACAAGCTGAGAAAGTGGAATATCATATTATATGCAATTAAATTAATTTGCCAAAACACTCCAATAATGTCTTATAATATAGCACGAGAAAATGCACACTCCCTCGATCCCCTGGAAAATTTACAATTTACTATTCTTACTAAATAAGATGTATAGCTATATTATTATTGTAGGAAATTAGTCTGTGAAAGCATAGCAATTATAAAATGTAACCTCCGAGAATATGCCTTAGCTTGAAATTGTATTTTATTGATTTAAATTTTTGAGGCGATATGCGATACGTGGTAGCAGACGTCTATGCTGTCTCCAAGCCATCACAAGCTAGTGTGTACTTCTTGATTCAAACATATGATATTCTAAGTATGTGTATTCCCTGCTTTGCACCAACGCAGCATCACACTCTTTTAACGAAGAAAACAATTTGGAATAGGAGGCGGTAGGATGCGTTTGTTTCAAGCGATAAGTTATTCATTTTGCTTTGCCAAATAAAAATCTAGGTTACATTTAGTGATAAATTCAAGTGTTTCTCAATAAATTGTGATAACATTTCAGTGAAGGTATGCTTCAAGGTTTCTCTGGATGAAAGCTTCTCTCAGCTCGTTGAGCATATATGCGGCAATACGTAAGTCTCACAAGTTAGTTGATATGGGCATCGCTGAAAAAAATAGCATTGCCGTGCCGTTATGGCACTGAAAGCCAAACAATAGCTTTTAAAGGAATATTAAGTCCGACGCTAGATGGGGCACGCGCCCCTCTTTCTTTCAGGATAATATATAATCCAGTTAAGCGGTTCAAAATTGCTCGGCATCAAAATTTCGTTAAAACAGGAAATCCATAAAATTCATATGGGACTCGTCAATACTGGAAGTTTTAGTATCCGTAGCTGTTTAAACATTGTGCATAGTTGAGCTACCAACGAATACTTTCCAATAAAAACTTCAAACCTCGCAGTAAAATATACTCAATGGTGCTCTATGTAAACACCTGAAAAAGACGAAACTATACAGGGTATTGTGCTGAACAAAGCTTATTTTTATATCTTTCTGAGTTTCTCGCTATGCTTAATAGTTTTTACAGGATGGTCCGCCGACAAAGCTAAGTGTATGGCATCAAAGCCATAGTTGAAAATAAGTCTGTCGGGATAAAAAAATTATCCTTTATTGAAACTGCAGTAGGAGAGCTGCAAACGTTTTGGCTACACGCTATTAAATTGGTAAAAATTCAAGGTGAACCTTTTCTCCGTTTTCCCCCTTATCTAATTCCCGACGAAAGAAACTTAATATTTTATGAAAGCTGCTTATCCGCGGTACTGCGACACCTTCATAAAAAAAATTCTTACGGAAATAACAACCCATTCGAGCAAATACTATTTTCTTATAGCCAAATTATAATGCTTTCAAGTGAGTCGATGTCTCTAATCAAGTTGCTATAAAGCACAAGAATAAAGTACTTCGGAGTTACAAGTGCAAATCCATGTGAAGGGCGTATTTTTGTTTCATTTTTCACACCAGGATAGCTCCAGATCGGTAAATGTTATCAGTGACCCTTATCAAGTCTTGCGCCGCAGGAATAGCGTAAAATGAGCTTTGAAAATATCTCACGTACACCTGCGGGCAGGTTACCGGGTTCACAGCTTGCCTTATTCTCAATTAACTTAGAAAAAAAGGGAAGCTAAGAATGATGCATCGCTGCAGCTTCCCTTTTCCCCAATGGGAAAATTAAACTGTCATACTTTATAGACCGAAATAGCGACCCTGAGCCCAAATATACCGGTGTGCTAGCATTTCTAGAGGAAGCTACTTAAATTATTAGCGTCGCTGTCACCGTGCTAACTACCCACTTCGTGACAGTGGCTTCCAATCTGTAGCCTGGGGACTTCAGGCACAGTAGACTCTAAGCCATGCTGAAAACTTGCTTAATAATGAGCTATTTATGGGTTTCTCATTAATATTTTTATGTAGAGCATCTGTATTAGGAATACTTTCTGTTAAGACCTATATTTGGCCATCGTAAAAAACGATGCTTTATTTTCAGCTATTTGTCAGGACAAAGAAAAAGGTCTTAATATTATCATATTGAAGATGCAGTTGTTACAAAAGCCTTAGTGCTGATGAAGGTCCTATAAGCTACCAAGGAGGAAAAACCGAGGAAGCGCGATCAATATTTAGAATTTTACTAAGCCCTATACAGAATGGCAAGTGTTAATATTTAGGTCGCTATTTCAACGTGTAAAGCGTCTTCTTGATACTTTTAACGCTGTCTTTCCTCAACTTTGTATAAAAGCACTTTGTTCCTACGTAACTCGTTAGGTACGTCATATTACATAGCAGTAAGTAATGAAATGACTCCCGCAGTGTATGGGGGTGACTGTACTAGTATCTGAGGATATGTTAGCGCGCATGCAAACTCTCAGCGGAGCTACCAAACATGCGGCGTTAATACTTGTGCTTACTCTTAAATAAGAAGTATAAAAACCGCATAAACTGTCCATAGGGTGCTAGCGCTTCTTAAAGCTAATTTATCACCTAACGTTTTTTAGAGTATCTTCAACCCGATTTAGGCGTGCAAGTTTTTTCAGCTCTACTTTACAATATAGTATCAGTTTCGATAATTCTAGCAAACTGCTGACTATCCGAAACTCCAGTGACTTTAATCTATGCAGCGTTGTACTAATTTGAAATTGTGGAGGGATTATACTTTCCAAGTTTCAGATCGCTGGAGCTTCGGGTCACTTTTCACATTTCGTATGCCTATGCACCATTAGAAAATTATAGGGCTAAGTGCACTGCTTGAAAAATGTAAATACCCAACAATCTGAAGCAATTATACCTCAGATAAAAAGGTGTGAAAGTGTAGGCATCTAATAACGAAAGGAAAAAACTATAATGCCCCCTTAATAGGAACTAAACGACTTCAAACGCATCCTTTTCAAAAACGGAAATGAGGAGACGACTTTAATACGGAGATAAAATCGTACGCTTGAAAGAGTATGCACACAAACTTTACAAAAGTTGCCCCAATAGCTGCTAGAGGGCATGTCACTCTGCCATGGATAATTTAATGCCGAACGCTTAGCCGATATGAGGTGGTTTGGCAAGAGAGGGTATCGATAGTCGAGCTTATTAATAAGACATGAAGTGTACAATATAATCCTAAGCGGCTTCCTTAACATTTTAGGATAGCAAGCGAGCCTTGCATTACATGAAATTTTCATTTGATATCATGAGCCTAGAAATATTTATCACATAAAATCACGCTTAAGGAAGGGACTACTTCAAACGTTGCTAGTGATATTGTCCTGACTATTATTCTGCTTCTTTAGTAGGGTCAATTAGAAATTGCGCAGAAGACAGCTCATTTTAGTTTAGTTGATGAGGGAAATATCATAGCAGAATGAGGGTTATTCTTTAAGGGATTCACAATACAGTAATTCACGTTGATAATCTTCGAAGCTAAGCATCAAAACCTAGGCTCCCACTATGGTCGCATCAATAGAAGCTGCTTCTCGTTTGCTTGTAGTTTTCATATTAAGCATTGAGGTAGTTGTCAGTACCTCTAGTATTGCGGAAAGCCTGAACTTTCAAGAGAATCTCCTCCCTGTGACGGTGCAAGCTGGAGGCAGCTCTCTTCGAGGGGCTAAGAATGAGGCGCTCAAAGGGCCTAGTCGATTAAAAAGCACTCAAGAAAGTGCTAAGGCTAATCATAACCTGCAGGAGCCAGATGAAAGTGGTGAAAATGATTTCAGTAAACTGGTAACTAGTACGAAGTTAAATGATACGAAAGACCGCTCGAATAACTCACAGAACGGCATAGGTTGCGGTGAGGGTAGTGAAAAGACCCCCCATGAAGGAAGCTGGGAACCGCTTGCCAGCTGTAATGTTATTTTGGACAAAAATCCGTCTAAAAACCCCGCTGCACCCACCTTTGTTGCCAAACTATTCGTGCCAATAACTACCGAAAATCTACGCAGGTATCATGGCAATCACCTGGAGTCGCCACGCTCGAACTGTGAGGTAAATATTGTGTCGAAAGCTGTCGCGGGTCATAGCCCTGAATCCTGGCTACTGCTCACGGCTTCACATCATGGTAATGGGGGTATTTCCTTCGACGTCGATGGAATACCACACTATGCCCACATATTTGCTACTGACTTCCCGGGTGATGAGAAATTTCTAGTAATCTGCTCTCATGACGCTAGAAAACAGGAGCATATGGTAAGATCAACTACAATAAGCGGATTTGGCGCAGTGCTGGATGGGTTTTGGCGAATCTCCCCATCAGATATGGCTAGCTTTCTAGTACATGAACAATTCTATCTAAGGGGTAAAGCAAATGCAGGTGAATTCCATTTTAAGTTCAATGTTTTAATCGTAATTGTTTGACTTCGCGAAACTTTGATATATACTCGTATTGTTCAAGCGCTATCTTTAATATATTAGTAATTTTTACGCGAAATGTAGCCAGGAAAAGAGAACCTATCTGAAAAAATATTGGTGGAAAGCGCCACGCTAGAGTAAGAATATTTCAATAGTAATATTGAAAGAGCAATACACCATATGCTTAGGTTATCGCTCTTTTATTGCAGTTATCCTAATGTTGTGGGATACTCCACATAAACCGTAAATCTTCATGTCCTTATAATTTTTGTAGAAAAAAATATCGGTAAGTATCAGTTTGAATGCTTCCATTTCGGCAGAAAGAATGCAAAGCTGCACTCTTAATGTTCCTATATTATTTGAACTCAGTTGAGAAACTAAGACCGGAGAATAATTTTTTGAGGGAATTAATTAAGCTCCATATAGATAGTCACAAGGTAGATTCAGGAATATCAACCATTCCCAAGGAGTATAAGGAAGATTTTTATCTTTATGAGCCTACATTCTATCTTGGTGCTGCCTCAAATAGGTCAGTACGTGATAGGATAACAAAAGAAAAACAAAAGGCACAATGATTGACAAATTAAGTACTTTAATTCAGTAATTAGATGCCTAATTATAAGGCGTACTAATCTTCAATTTCGCTAATAAAATATAGGCGCCTGACCATGCGAGATTCGAAGGAAACTGACATGTATATTTGGCCTCGAGATTGCTACGTAAAATACTCCACTTATACTGCCTACAAGGGGGTAAGCTTCGAAGACAACGTCCAGTATTTGCCACTTATAATATCAGGTTGCCCGGTCTCCACTAAAATAGATTTTAAGATGCACTACCCTGCTGGATCGTCTGATTTAACGCTTTGTGATGGTGTTTGTGACCCTTCTCCTGGTAACATTCTTTTTTCATTTGGGGCTTTCAAAGAGTGGGAAACTTTCGGGAGCAATAGGACGTACTATCCTATCGGTGTGCATTGCATTATGGCACTTTATGAGCATTACCCTGGGTCAGAAAGTTGCTTAGGGAAAGAGCCCAAGGTAGCTGATTTAGTACCTCACACATTATCTGCTGGCAATTTCGTCGGTGAGCTGCTTAGAGATTTATGCGTAGCAGATTATTTCACTTCATAGATTTCGTGTGATTTCGCTATACAGAGCAGAGAGTGCTAAACGAAAACATCGGGGCCGATAGCCGTTTGTTAGGCTCAAGAACCACGAAGAACAACGCCAACTTCGCGATTAGCGATGCAAAGATGCTCCAGGATCGCGACAGACATCCCAAAAAAACTACAGGTTTGGGTATATGCCAGCTTTAAAAGTGTAAACACCTCTGTAACATCCATCCCTTGTGAAATCCTGGATGACGCTCTCAAAATTGGTTTTTGCGTACCTCCTTCAGCTTATGCGAAGGAATACGTTGTTTCTTCTGTCGAGGCTCTGCAGCCTGGATGGGAAATATCCAAAAAATATGATGATGCAGAAAGCATGCTTTTTGCGAAGACTGCCGGGATTTATGACACTCATGAGATCCATAAGCCTGGCTCTATCTTACGCTTTACCGAAGATCGTGAATTGGTTGAATCATCGTATCCAATGGTGCTTCCCCTCTTTCAAGGGCAAGTTAGTTTCATGGATAATAACAACTTCTTAGCTTAAATAAGGGCAGTTCCAGATTTAAAACGGTCACATCGAATTGATGAGTTTTATTGCTTATCCATGGGAAAGCAATTAACCTACGAATGATTCAAGAAGATATTTAATCTACTAGGATGAGAACGGAGTTCCTGCACATCCTGTGAGGAAGGGCTACTCGCACCAGGTATCGTATGACCAATGGGCTTTGCAACTGAAGAACTCCCCTGAAGCTGCTCAACGTGCTATTTCTTTTGGTGGAGACAGCGGCTTACTCGGTATCTTCTCAAGTGGAGAGAAGAAACGCTATACATTTGGCGCGGCAGACACCTTAGTATCAGTTTCAACGGACAAGCCCAATATAGGAGCAGGGCTAGAAGTAGCCACAGGAAACTATAGAGTCATGGTTATATATGGCCTATGTATGTAAATTTAGTGGCAGTCATGTTCATAGTTATTTCAGTACTTCTGCTGTTGGCGCATTGAAATTACACGACCTATATATCCTTTCAAAGTAAAAATGTATGTCCTTTAGGTAGAGAATGGCAAAGCAAACAAGGAATCAACCGTACTCATAGATGCAGATGGAGTTAGTTCGACAACTAGCATAAATCTGTATGACCGAGATTACGCGCAAAAGCTAAAAGTTCAAGATTTAGAAGTTGGGGTTAGGCATGACTTCGATGAGAGGCTCAGGTCGCAGCCTCGTTACAACATCAATGATCCTACCTCCGAGATAGACGTCGAGTATCACGGAATGGAGATGAATTTTGATTCAGATTTTCTAGATACACAATATGGCGTCAACCTCGGCTGGAATGGAAAGACTATACAAGGCGAGAGAGATTTGGATGAGCGTGAAGCAAATTTTACAGGTAAAAATTAGTACAGGGAGCCGAGTTTTTCGAATAACATTGGTAAGCTACTTTGACTGCTAAAATTCCAGAGAAACAATGAATCCAAACATTGAAAATTGCAGTAGACCTTGTAAAGCCTTTTCTGCATTTTAACGGTCCAGAAGCCTGCAGGCACTCTTCACTATCTAGAATATATTTTTGGCAGGAACATGGGGCAAAAACTGGAAGCTATCATTAATAGACAATGGCCCGGATATTTACTCCCCAAGTTCATATAGAGAAGTTGGTTTTGGAAAACCTGGAAATCTATATGCTTCTGCAGGCAAAGGAAGGAATGATCAAGGTGCAGCCGTAGGTAGCCTGCGGCTAGAAGGGCCCAATGTGGGTGCGGTGATACAGAGAGCTGGTGAAGGGGCGCACCCTGCAAATGCGTATAGTATTTCGCTCGGCAAGTTTTCGTATACCTGGGAGGCTCCGGTGCTTCCTAAATTTTTTTCACCAAATCTTATAAAGTATATACCAAAAATAATACCAGGGTAGCCTAACCAACAGGGAAGCACCTTGGATACAAGGCAATAGTAAAGCTGCATTCAGCGCTTAAAATAAACAAGCAAAAGCACATGAAATAGACCACAGCTAATTACAGCTTTATAGGGTGCAAGATATTGAGAGTAGGTTTGACAAAAGATTAATTCATGAATTTTAGCTATTTATAAAAAAGCTGAACATTACTAGGGGAAATGTATAGAAGCAAAATATTTTTTGATAATTTCTTTCATTGGAAGAAAATCTGCGTGGACTTTCGCGCATTTTCGCCAATTACAATCTCTTTTAACAGTATAACCACCTGAAAAGACAGTTCAATAGTATCTTTAAACTGCTGGTTCCACCTCTAGTAATCTATTAATACCTTATTTCCTGGGAATCACATAGGAAGGCATATAATCACCAGTATAACTCGTTAAAAGAAGATTGCGACAGCGCATACGAGTCCCTTCCAACTTTAAAACATACATTCATCAGAGTTTGAGGAATGCACGAATAAAAAAGGCATGGAAAAGAATTTGAAGTCCATGAATCATAGTATAGGTGAGCATTCTATAGTAGAGAGTAAGTAATAGCTCCTTATAAATGGGGTCAGCAGGGAATGATATAGTCATACCAGCTACTACTGGCGCATTTTAAATATTAGGCAGTATAATATGCCCACAAGACATCATCTTGAAACCAGACTAGCAGAAAGAATTTTCCATTGAAGTTTTAAACAAAACCCCGCGACAAAAAACATGCGCCACTTCTACGAAACCCTGCCAGTTTAAAGGCAAGATAAATTCCTAGATCAATACTTTGACTTCACAAGAAGTTGCAGAAAATACGCACAATGGAGCTAGCTCGGACTTCCACTTAAAAGTGGCATTAAAAGCTACTTATTTTTCTCAAAAGGTGTAATAACCTGGGAGAAATAGGATCGCACCAACCCATGCAAATTTTGCCTATGAAAAAGTTGCGTTGTCCAACCATCAAGAATGCTGCCAAACTCATGTACTCCCAAAAAAGCAACAAGGAGAAACATGATCTCAAATATTAAACAAGCGGGCAAGAGGCCGGTTAAAAGGCTTTGGTAAAGGGAATAGGAATAACATCAGCAAAGGACAAAATCAACGCTATAACGATCATACGATACTACAATATATAGTGAAAGCACGCAATATCTGAAATATTCAAAGACCCCTGCAGCTTAGTAACCAATGCAACAGCGTCAAAAAACCCCAAAAACATCCCTAAGAGTTTCAGGTTCATATGATTCCTAAAATCACCCGAAATATTCTGGCCCCACAAATTTAAATAGTGTCACTCGCAGCAATTACTAAAAAGCTCATTTTCACTAGAATACGCTCCTCAAAATGTCTCTGGCACTTTAGAAATGTTACACAGTAATAAACACAACCCTTTATCAAAGGGCCAAGAAGAAGGTACGACAGAAATATTTTCATGAATATTAGGATTACTGCTTGGGGGGAAGACACCAGAAAAGAATTCTTGTCTCAACGTATAATCGAAAAATAAAAATTAAGCCATTGGCAAAAATCAAGTCTAGCGTGACAAACAATGTGTAAGCATTACATTCTCTGAACTAAACATTGCGTGACGATCATCATACTAAACGAGACGACCAGCTTTACATAAACAGCACAAAAGCTGCCAGCTGGTAAGCAACCAATAGATTTTTTAGATTGAAGACATATTCAAAGTTGCTACGGAAACCTCAATGTAATTCAAGGATTCTTACAATATCATTTTTCATATAGTTTAACTGGAGTAATAAAAAAAATAAGCTTAACCCGGCACGACAAGCGCTTTGCACGTAGTCAGCCAATAGTACTAATAATAATGCGCCTGGAGCATGCAATTCTTGCTAAACTAGCTTAGCAGGTGAAGAGCATGAAAAACACAAAACTAAACCTACGCAAAAAATATTTCACGCAGTAAAAACACGCTGAAAAAGCAAGTGTGCTTCAGTTCAGTAGCAGGAATAAAAAAACATAGCAATAATTCTAAGTAGTTTCGAGGCTTCTTAGATTATTGTAATAATGTATGCCCGAAATTAAATGTCATTTTGATACCTTTGAGGCAGATAAACATACTGAAATAAAAGCATTTCAAAGACTAAAAAGTAATATGAACAAAAGCCATGTTTTCTAGCCGCAACTTTATAACAGTAACAAACGTCTACTTCATAAAACCAAAAGGTCAAGAAAATTTAAGGTAACCGGTCAAGCGAAAAACAGTGTTTATAGCAAGAATCCCTGAATGTATTCCGTATTATTAGAGGTCAATCTACTTCCTGTAAAAGCCACTTCCTGCATCGAAAACAAAAGGATTCAAAGCTCAATGAGTATCGTCTCGAGAAAAAAACAGCAAAAAACAAGACAAATGAAATTTTTTTTTGCAAAAATCAGCAGGAAGCACTTTAAACGAAAAACGGGAATAAGAGGCATGATAACCAAATTTTTGTTCTACTATTATTATACATATTAAAAAAAGATTGCGTTTTCAGAGACGTTATAATAAAAGATAATATACTGTATATACATCATCTTTCATAAAATAATGGAATAGTCACCAGATAAAAAAAACTGATGTTTTCATCTGTAAAATAATTATAAAGTTTTATTTTTATCAATAAAAGTATTGTTTTGTAAAACATTACTTACAGTCCCTTTGGAGTCCCAAAAAGATGTATTCCATTGGAAGTAGGCATTAAGGGATAGACATCCTCAAAGAAGTAATAAATATGGCCAACAGCAATGCCCATAAGATGCTCTCCCAAATGCCAACCCAACAACATAAATATTGATAATAGCACCCTGAAGTGAAGAAACAGGAAATTAAATGTTGAGAAGAGAATAGTAAGCAAGACTCCACCTACATGAAGACCTAGCGAGTACAGGTGAAAAAAAATCAATCGAAGCATAATAGAATTCGTATTGGTTGAAACTTAAAGTGGATGATTCCAGCTTCATATGCACTAAAATCAGGTAGAGAGCCAAAAATTATGAGGAAGTTTGGCGTATTTTTTTAATGTGTGTAAAACATTTTCTCAGGCTGAATAATGCATGAATTTAGAAAAAAGCGCTAAATTTTTGGGTTTCAAGATCTTTTTTT
>JADHZB010000042.1:0-12118 GCA_015657535.1 Nephromyces sp. MM_2019 | reverse complement strand
GTGTGTGAGCAGACTAAAGCTAGAGTGTGTGAGCAGACTAAAGCTAGCGTGTGTGAGCAGACTAAAGCTAGCGTGTGTGAGCAGATAACAGCATGATTTTCGTTGTGAACCTATACCCTCAAGGGTATGCACATACATGTTAATGCATATGCATGGGTAATTATATGTGTGCGGCTGTAGCACTATGCATAATATGAGTTTGTGTGTTCCAGAGGGCGTATGAAAGTTTAGACTTACATGCTTAAGTGCGTGAGCATGGGTTGATATGCAATTGAGTGCAAGCGTGTGTGTGTGTGTGTGAGCAAACTCGATATATATGCGACCGCAAAGAGCCTGATTAATGCCTTCACGGGCATCCGTGGGTGTGTGCGGAATCTCTGAATACGCCAATCTACCAGTACTGCATGGCAGGTTTGATGCTGATAACTTTCCCTTACACATATGCCTAGTGTCCGCCGTGCACGTACACTGCCTCCTTGGTGAAAGCCCCACCACACTCCCTTAGTAAGCGAAGGAAAAACCACCTCAACCCCTCAGCGAACAAAAAACCTCCACCACCCCTCGATAAGCTCACAAACACACACTTTGAGCATTCCCAACAGAAGGTATAAGAGCTAATACTCCCTCCAACCACTGAGTGTATATACACTACAGTTTTCGCTAGTCTTTTGCTTACCTTCGTGCGATGATCCTTCACATAGTGTGTGGAATGACGGCAGTACGTTCTTATTTGATAGCCAAATGTACTGCTTTCTCTGCTAATCACCTTCTCAATGAGATGCTGAGCTTTCGCCTCCTTCAGCTTCCTCTTCATCAGTTCTGCCTCCAGAAACTTCATAGCAAGTCTGAGATGAAGAGAAGATAACGAACATGAAAAGGAGATTAAGATGAAGAGGATGAGACGAAGCAAATGCAGGCGTTATATGCATATTCATAATGAGGAGAAAACATTTCTGGGATGAAGAAGCATCAGGGAGAATAGCAGCAGTAGTTTTAAGCCCGGGAGGAGCGCAAAGATCCCAACTAAGCCTCTTTGTTGGAACACACACCACTACGGAAGGCTAGGCGGATGAAGCCTACCGCTAAACAAATCGCAAACTTTTGGGCTTCTCCGTTGATTTTCTCGCATCTGTCGCATCTTCTCTGGTTTTCTCTCCTTCTCAGTCTTCTTCCTCTTCTCCTTTTCACTCCTTTCTTCTCCGTCTTCTTGTTTTTTGTCTGTCATTTTCATCATCTTCTTGCCAAAATCTCCGTCTTTTTTCTCGTCTCCATCTCCTACTCTTCTCCGTCTTCTTGTTAAGTCTTCTTGTACCTCTTCCTGTCCCTCTTTTACCTGCTCTGCTCCCTAGATTCCTAGCTACCATATCTCGAGGGGTGTATGTACACTACAATCGTGGCATCTCATTTTCAAGCTCTTGAAACATGAGTATAGAGTAGTGTGTTCATAGTGAGTTTACATGTATACAGAGTGTGTAGAGGCTGCTAAATATTCTGTGAAGCACACACACTCACATACACACGAAGCCTAGATAAACTCGTGTGTGCTACACTGTACTATTGCAGCTACGAGCAGCAAATGGCGTAACCTGTGATTTTCCAGCTGTGAAGAGAGCTTCTGGCAGTGTGTGCTAAGTCCGGAAGGAAGATGTGTAATGCGCACGGCAGTCTGCAAAAGGCAAACACACACACAGATGATGTAGATGGGGGGTGAGCTGATGACACGTAGGGATGCAGTATTGGGGGTCATAGAGACGCACACACAGCGTAGTCAAAACTGTAGAGTCACACACGGAATAACCTAGAAACCAGGGTTCACAGGAATTGCTGCTTGTAGAGCCACGTACACGTGCTGCAATGTAATCGCACACAGATACAAAGATAGAGGGACATACACAAGGGGGGCATATAGATACGTAAACACAGGTCTACACACACACAGACACAGGGGTCAGGGGACACGCAAAAAACAGAGGCATATATGCAACCACACGCACCCATAGGGGTAAATACACAACCGCACACACACGCTCAGGGGCATAC
This sequence comes from Nephromyces sp. MM_2019, assembly GCA_015657535.1. Taxonomy (NCBI): domain Eukaryota; phylum Apicomplexa; class Aconoidasida; order Nephromycida; genus Nephromyces; species Nephromyces sp. MM_2019. The sequence goes on along the minus strand of JADHZB010000042.1, from coordinate 10,078 downwards.
ATAGATCTACACACATACACTCCCATGCACACACACCCACTTCCACGCACACATACACACTCCTACTCACACACATACCTCTGACTTGTTAACGCTCTGGCCTCCTGGACCTGAGGCCCGCATGTATTCTACCTTCAGATCTGAGCTCTGAAATAGAATTGATGTGAGTGTGCAGAGGTGTAACTACATGGAGAAGATGAAGATAAGGCGATGCTACGATGAGCAGAGATGCACACATGCCCATCTAATCAACCGTGTATTAATTCAGAGAACGCTATATCACTAAAAAATTAGCTAACACACAGATAAACACTAGCAACTAGTCCTATAGAGTAAAAACACACACAGGCACACAAGATAGCATAGAAAAGTAGGCTGATTAATACAGATACTAGCTGAAATACAGTCCAACAGACATACTAGCTAACACACATACAAAATACTGGCTAGCACGCAATCAAGCACACATACTAGCTACCCCATGCACATGCGCACACACATACTAGCTAACCCACGCACAACACACACACACACAGACACACGCATGATCTTACCGAAAAATTCATCTCCCCAGATCCTTTTAGATGAGCATCTTCCGCTTCATCTTCGCTGGTGAAGACGTTAAGGGAAGCGAATGAAGTTTGCCTCTTTAGATTCCTACCAAACGTTGATATCCTTATCAATCTGACGTAACAGAGCGATAGAGTCAGCAGAACATGCGTACACAAACACACACACATACGCAATCCCGCACACACAAAAACAGACGCTCATACTATCTTTCTGACCTCCAGATAAGCATATACTAGTATAGTGACACACACACGCAGCACACCAACACGTTAATATACATATAAATGCATATACATACACAAGAACACTTATGCACACAAAAGAACTGGCATGCACATACAATCGCACGCGCATACAGATACACAGAATAATGCATACACACACGCACACAAACACACAAAGTAAACATGCTAGCACACACACACTAACCTATGAGTCCCCACCTCATGCTTCATGATACGATAAACGCCTTTTCCTTCCATCCGAAAGCTTATAGACTTGTAGCCTTCATCAGCTCCGGGGGTAGAGCCCACAGTAACTAAAAGCAGCTAGGATGCTTAACATTAGACACACACACACACACACACCAACTCTTATGCACACCAACACAAACACAGCTACACACCAAAATACCGACACTCCCTTTTCACTCTCCTAAACCTCCCCAACTATAAGTTCACGAAATCCACGCACACACACCACTACAATTATCCATCCAACTGCCTACAGAAAGCTTCAACACACACACAGACAAGAGGATATACTATCAGGCTATTTTGTACCTAAAGAATGGCCTGACAAGCCTGCCCAGCTACTGTACATCTTGAAGAGGATTTCTACGAAATCCATACTATCTCTGCCTCCTGCACCACCTGCACACACATGAGAAGAGGAAAAATGAAGAACTGCCTTACATTAAGGATTTTCAGCCTGCCAAGGCTTAACTATAGGCATACACTGAGATATCGTAGAAGATACATCAGACACACACACAGAAGTACATAGTAAAGAAGGGGTGTTTGATATGCAAAGAATGATGCGATATACACACACACTGATGTGATATGCACACTCAGTGACGTGACATATACAAATATAGGGGAGATACACACACATGAATGCAACACACACACGCCCAACATAGCTCACACCACAAAACATACTACAGTGGACACCCCAGCACACACCATATAGACGCACACACCACAAAATACAATACATCACACAATTCAACGCGTCGTCACACACAACCTGTAGCTTACTTCGGATTTCCACAATGCAGGCCGAAGGCGATTCCACGCAGTGAAGCGCAAGCTCATACTGCAGGCATGATGGAACTCAGGGAGAAGCTGATGAGAGACTTCTAAATCAGGTGCCAGTGGGTGTGTGATAGTCTATCAGTGTGTGCAGCATGCTAGTGTGTGCAAGCGTTTAGTAGTGTTTGGAGCATGCTAGTATGTGATAGTCTATAAGTGCGTTGAGCATGCTAATGTGTGTGAAAGCTTAACTATGCAAGGAAGTGGTAAGGTGGCAATATCTGCAGCACACAGGGCCTCCTTTCTATAGTTCAGTACACACTATCAAACTGATATACGAGGTGGTGGCACACACACACACAAGCCGATTTTCTCAGATGTGTGTGTGTTACGCCGGTATTCTCTTTGTATTACAAGCACAGTAAAAGGGACAGTCACATATACATTAACAACCGCACATAGCTAACAGCCCAGATCAAATCCAACCTCACACACACACACACACATTACACTGTACGTACTCAAACCAAGCTTTACAGATATGCCACATACTCACACTATACAACCCGAACGCATATTGCATCCTCCACACATACTAAATGACAATACAGAAAGCATAAAAAACCACACAAATAATATTACTCTCACACAACACAACGCCCTCCGACACACCACACAATCCCCGCGAGCCCACACACCTACATACCCCCAGGCACACATCCACATACACACACATGCATGGCTCCACCTGTAATGCCTCAGCTCTTCTATCCATCTCTAAAAGAGAAGCTTGAAAGCCTCGTAAAGATGACAGCTCGCCGTCATCTTCAGCGAATCGTATTAGCTCACTTTCAGACTTGAAATCTTCAGTTAAATCTTCAAGTTTTTGCCGGTAGTTCCCGTGAAAATTACGAGATTTAAAGCTTTTCTGCTGAGAAACTGAGGGGGTTATGACTAGATGAGGATGATGCAAATGCTGCATAAACCTATAAAATAAGTACAAATATGTGGGAAACTGACGAAAAATGAAGAGGAAGAGGAAGAAGAGGAAAAAGTAGAGAAAAAAAAGAGGAAGAAGAGAAGTTACGAGAAGTCTCAAAAAAAAAACAGGAAAATTTCAAAAAACCTCAAAAACTTGAGCAGCAACTCCAAAAATCATCCAAAAAAAACCCCAAAATCATCCAAAAAGACCCCAAAAATTGAGAATCTCAGTGATATATTGCGAATCAAAAGAGGTGAGCATAGACAAGCTCTCGCTATTACACCCTTCAATTTGAATGAAGATTTCAAACACCAACTCGCAGAAAAGTTTCTTGCACACACACCAATTTTGCATGGAACCCAACGTTCTTCATCGAAAAGTATACCAACCCCTCCGTTTCTCCTTCATACATATAAAGTCATACTTAAACTCATAAAAATAACTATTTTCTGTCAAGTAACAAAGCATTTGAGATATGCACACGTTTGCGCAAGTTTTAATGCAATTCTCGGGATTCACTAAGCAGAAGAATCGTCAAAGATATTCCACACACTTACTTCCCACTTTCTAGATTATCAAGAAAGTAACGTGCTTTAGAAAGGCGATTGCCTAGGGTTTGCAGCATCAATGGGAGGGTAAGTGCCTCAGACTTCTTCAGAGAACTTAGCAGGCTGACAGAGAGTACGTACATCTCAAAACAACACACACAGCACTTAAAAGCGAGAAAAAAGACCGGAAAACGAGAATTCTGCTAAACAAAATAGACGTTTTTACAAGGGGAAGTAGAGATTCAGCGTTTCCACTACTACAAATAAAACCGTTTTTGTAAAGAGAGAAATTCATCTTCATCGCACGAAACTGCAAAGCGACGTGTGTGTGAGACGCTAGGAAACTAGTGTGTGTGACAGAGGATGAAAGCGCATGCGTCTAACGCTGTATATCGCGACTTTTACAGTCTTTGTGAGCAACTAAAAATCCTCTTCTTCCCCCCTTGAAAACGAGTTAATTCCTATTTTTCTGTGATTTCTGAATTGGAAGCAAGCGATGAGGAAGAGGAAGTGAATCGCTTCAGTTTGCTATGAGCAAAGGATGGACTGAAAAGGAGATTCCTATGAAGAAACCGTGGAAATCGGGCAAAAGCAACGGAACAAGAGGGAAGAAGGGGGATTAGATGATGAGTGAAGACAATGAAGTAGATAAGGAGGGAAGAAGATGAGGAGCGAGTAGTTGAAGGAGAGGGAGCAAATTATGGGGAGTGAAGATGATGAAAAGCTACCTTAAATGAATGAAGAAGAGGGAGCTTCACCACAGGCGAAGCTTTAAACGATCAATGAGCAGAAATTGTAAAGACACCACAAAGGAGTGTGTGTGAAGAAGAAGCGTAAGCTTCATTGAAAGCTAGAAAGTGCATGCATTAGTAGAGCCCCACAATGGGTAGCACCTGGAAAGCTCTAAGCATCAGCTCTGTGGCAAACGTAGCGTTTGATGAGATTATTAGATCCTCATAGTCTCTACGTATCTCTCTAGACTTCCTGTGTGTGTGTGTGTGTGTGTGCTGTGTGTGTGTGCTACTTCGGCTTGCTTACTATATCTCTGGGATCTTTTTCTCTTCGCTTTCGTTATGTTCTCCCCATTACCTCTCTAGACTCTCTCTCGCTAGGCTCTCCTTCAACATGTTATCTACAGGCTCTACAGTGCATGCTCTCTCTCTCTCTCTCTTATCCCTCCCATCTCTCCTCTCGTCCTGTTCCCTTGTTATCGTTCCCCCATTACTGAGCATTTACTCATCTTTTGCTTCATCACCTACTTCATCCACTTATTCCACGTGTGTGTTCTATTGCATTCCTATAGTTAAGACGTTTAGATTTTCCTGTTTAATCACCATATTTCGGTGTACATACACCTCTCAACGCCGAAATCGCGAAAGGCACTCCTTTCAAAGGGAAATTTTCAATGAAATTTCCACTTAAAATCTTCAATTCCGTTGTTTTCTTTGGTGAGTTTCACCAAGAGGAGAGTGGCTGAAGCTGTAAAGATTTCTACTATAGATAAGCTGAAGAAAAGCGTAGTAGCGTACGTACACTAGTGTGATGAGGAAGGGATTCGTCATTGTATATGCTGGAAAGCCTCTAGTGAGTGCTGAATAACGCGGTGGTGATTATGTGTTAGACAAGCTTACAATCACCTCTTGTGGGTTAAGAATCCAAGAAGCATGTCAATGAGGTAGGAAGAGTTGAGAATTGCACACAGAGAGAAAGGGAGAGAAGAGATACACAGACACATACACAAACGAGAGAGACACAAACGGGGATACACAAACAAGGAGATACACACAGAGACAGAGTCACACACATAAAAATACACCTACGGGCATATAAAGACGCATAAGCACGCAGACACATACAAATACAAAAAAAAAGCACGCAAATATAGATGCACAAACAGACAAACACAAACGCACACACGCAAACGCACACACGCACACACAGACATAAAAACAAAGCATAAAGCTTCTGCTAAAGAGTAAGATATCGCACAGTAAAAAAAACTCCTTTGGTGTTGAATCCTTCAGTTTCTGCCTTTTCGCACACACACACAGTGTCACTCATGGAGTTTTGAAAGAGAGAACGAGCAACCAGGAGTATGATGAGTACTCCGCAATCAGCTTCTACTCTGTACGTACATCTCGCCTTAAGTATGTGCCTGTTATACGTGTGATATCACCACTGCTAGCGATTTTAAGCTGTAGATTCCACACAATCAATGAAAACACATCCGCTTACAAGCCATCGTTTTCGCTGTGTATAAGCAGGTGTACGTACACTAACACACAGAGATTCTGTAGATGGAAGCATTTGTATATCTATGCCTTATAAAAGAAAAGTATGTTTCTCTGTAAACGGAAATAGTTAACTATCCATACACAGACATAGATATAGTGTAGATGATGCATCCGCTTTTGACACTCCTTATTGTATCTATACAAACGCTAGACCATCACCTATGCTTGGAGTTCCTGAGCATGTCTGCACCCACAAAACTATCACCTACAATAGGAGCTTCTGAGTATATCTATACACACACAAAACTACCTTATACAACAGGAGCTTCTCGGCACATCAGCACACACCTAATCTTCTTACTCTATCCATTTCTAAACACTGCCTCTTCTCTTCTGTGCTCCATAGCATTGAATGCTGAGTTTCGTATGACTCTATTTGCCAAGAGTGTGAGCTGCAGTACACGCACAGAGTATGATGGGTGCTTCAAGCTGTTCACACACTAATGTTTGTGACCATTAGCGGGAAGGAGCTACGCGCAACTTACCGCTTCAAGGAAAGCAGTTTTTAAGTTCCTGTGCGTGTGTACACACACCAGCTAATACAGCGAGTATACCCAAGAATGGACCACTGATATCATCAAAACGTACACACACATAGCAAACCAAGGTGCTTCTTATTACTCACATACAAATCCAATTTTTTCAGCTTAAATACAGAGGAAGGCAAAAAACATATACTTTGAGGTGTATGTACACCTCTGAGACTGTGCATGCACTCACTTCAATTATTGCAGAAGCGCTTCTTTCAATATCAGGATTCCTTCATGTTGAGTGGCGCAAGCTTGCAAAGCTGAACTTATCATACACATGGGGAGGTTAAAGGTGAAAGCTCACGTGCAGGGGCTTTTAGTGATGAAGGCACGCACACACACGAACTAACAGTAAATACACACAGGAAACAATAGGTAAACACACGCACACACAGAAATTAACCGGTAAACACGCATACACAGGAACTAACAGTAAACATAAAAACGCAGGAGGAACTAACAGTAAACGCATACACACAGGAATTGATGCGTTTTATTTCCCACTGTATTTTGGCAGCGCGAGACAATCGGTTTGCCTTGTAACACACGCCCTCTTTAACCTCCCGCCTGCACGTCCGATAAAAACTCTACTTTGAGAGAGTGTCACACACACAAGCGAACTATCTGACACACACACAGGGGAGCCACCTCACACACATCCCCCCCGCACGATTTACACCACAGTCAACACCCGCCCGCACGATTTACCCCACACACTCTCCCAACCCTCCCGACTCCCGAATATCAACCTGCTGCACACCCTCTCTGCCCACCTACCCCCCCTATACCAACCCCCATCACCCACCCCAACACGAAAATATAACACACACGCACACACACACACGCACACACACTTATACAATCAGCACCCCATAAAATGCTGAGCTTTATTCCCGGCTTGTTGGGTTTAGCGCAGCCGGTAGGATGTGTGCGGGGAGTGGCTGTAACTTTCAACTACCCAGTGCCGTTTTTTGCAGTGGCATAAGCCCTTGTGTGTGTGTGTGTGTGATTGTTATAAATCCGTTTTTGTGTGTGTATTTTCTATACACAAATGTTCTTACGAGTGTGTCTGCAGTTTTCATGTTTATAAATTCAGTTACTCCCCCTACAAACACATACACATTCCAGTGAATTTTGATAGAAATCGTGTATTTCTTTGGTTATAGCGAATTTCCCTCCTCTTTGTTTTTTTTGGTGTTTCCTCCATAATTTTGCCCCTATTTGTTGTGATAATGTAAGCGCTTTAATTGTTGGGAGAAATTCACAGGTGAGTGTCTGTGCGTTGTTTTGGGTGTGTGTTGGGATATGTGTGTGTGCCATGTTTTGGCTGTGTGTTGGGATGTGTGTGTGTCCGGAGTATATTTTGTCTAAGCGTGTGTTTCTCAAGCTGGAAAGCGCATTTAGGGGGGGGTGTTTTGGTGTATGTTGTTGTGGGGGTTTTTGTGTTTGTTACTGAGGGTGTGTGTTGTGTGTTGTTGAGGGTGTTTTGGTGTGTGTTGTGTAGTGTGTGTTTTAGTGTGTGTGTTGTACTTTGCTTAGCACGTGTTTTGTTAGGTGTGTGTATTGTTCATTGTATGCATAGTTAAGTGTGTGGGTTGTTGGGTGTGTGTGTTGGTGTGTGTATTGTTGGTGTGTGTGTTGTTGGGTGTGTGTTCTTGGTTGAATGTGTTGTGTATACGAGTCGTTGGGTGTGTGTGTTGTTGAGTGTGTGTATTGTTGCGTAGCATTTGGTATGTGTGTTTTCTTAAGCGTTTTGTTGAGTGTGTGTTAATGCATGTATGTTATTAAATGTATATGCTCTTGAGGGTGTACCATTGAGTGTGTGCCGTTGGTTTTTTCTGTTATTAGGTGTGTGTTTCATTGAGTGTGTGCTTGATTTTGTATCCTTGTGTGTTTATGTGTATATGTGCCGCTGAATGTGCTTATTTGCTCCTGAATGTGTGTGTTGTTGGAGGTGTGTGTTGCTTAGTGTGCTATTCAATGTTTACAATTTCTTTTCAATCTTATTGTGTGTGTCATTGGCTGTCGCTGATTGAGTGTAGTTAGGTATATATCACTCGGTGTGTTTGCTCGAGTGTGTGTATTATAAATGAGGCTGTATCTATAATCGCCTTTGTTTCGAAAGGCACAGGGTACATTCGCAATGAATGCATACTTCTTCAGTTGTATGTGTGCGCTTTTGTGCTTTTGTGTGTTTGTGTGCTTTTTTTGTTTTATTTATGTGTTTGTTTGTATGCTTGTGTATGTGATTTTGTGTGTTTTTTTTGTGTTTGTGTGTATTTTTTGGTGTGTGTATTCTGTATGCTTTATATTAGGCTCCCAACTTTTTCTTTTGATGCTGTATCTTGTAAGCTTTATAACCAGGTGTACGTACACCCCCTTGCAATAGCGGCGAACTCGACACAAACACACGCATACCCTTATATTTAATGAAGCTTTCTCTGATGACTTCAGCGTCTAATGGAGTTCTCTCAGTTTTGTTTCCTCTTCTGGACTCTTCAGTTGAGAACGTGTTTATCTTAGGATAAGCAGGTAGTTACATAGGGTGGATGCTAAGAGTTTTGCAGACGCACACACACATGAGCACATGTGCATGGGCATACGCATACACGCGCATAGGTGCATACGTACAAACGCACACACAAGCACACAAACATAGTCGAATAGGTGCTCTGAAAAGACTTTTCTATGTTGCGTGTAGGTGCATTGGGCTTATTGGTGTGGCTTGCTCAATGTTGTTATGTCATAGCGCCTCAAAGTACTTTGAAGTGTTTTTTCATGGCTACGCAATTGCTGAAGTATCAAACGTGTGTGTGTGTGCATGGTGTGTGCTTGTCTTCGCATGCGTGTGTGTGTGCTTGCGCTTTTTTTTGCATGTGCTCGGGTTTGCATGTTTGTTTGTGTCTGTGTGCGTGTCTTCATATCTTTCCGTACCTCTTCTTATGTGCGTGCATTCCTAAGTCTTCGCACCTTCCTGTCTCTTCACATCCCTCTTCCTTATATGCCCCTGTCATCTTCTCACCTCTTAAAATTACCCCCAGTACCCTTCCTAAACGTATCTACAGTTACCTCTCTCTGAAACACACTTGCTACCACACATCCACCAGCCCCCACCTGTCTTCTCTACCATACACATACTAGCAGCAAGCGAGCTTGCGAGTGTACGTACACTGTACATTCCCTCAAACTCCATCCACATGAAAGTCTTTCAACCCCCCCCTTTTATACTATCATCCATTCACCATCTCTAACCCTCCCAACCCCCATAATATCACACACACAAACCTCCTCTAACCCTCTACAGCTGCCTAAGAACACGCAATGAGCGTTTCCATGCCTCCAGAGGAGGTAAAGGCTGGGAATCCTTCAGAAAGCCCCTCCTTCATCTCTCGCACACAGCAGGCAGCTTCCTCTGCTGATCGAGCGTCTGATCAAGCTCAGCCTCTGATAGTTTCTTCGGGTGTATGTACAGTGGCAGGTGCAGTTGTAGGTCAAAGCAACAGCCTAAGCTTCTCTTTGGGGGGGCCCTCGAACTCTACTGACGATTCTACTCCCGGCGAAAGCAAACCCCCCCCACCTGCTGGTAGTGGCGGTGATGGTGTTGGTGGCTCTAGTAACAGCGCTACTGCTAGTTCGGTAGTTTCTGGTGTGGGGGTACCTCAGAATGGGGGGATTGGAGGGGGCGGTAGTGCGGGAGGGATGGCTCTTCAATATCAGTTTACTGATGGAAAGTCAGTATCTGAAGGGGAGGGCTTGGTGGGAGGGGGGGGTTCTCACAGCTCAGGAGCAGAGAGGGGTGATGGAAGAACTGCTGTTGGCAGCAATGAGACTGATGATATGGATGATGCTGAGATTTACATAAAACAGTACTTTTTAGGTAAGTGGGGTGGGGGGT
>JADHZB010000040.1:0-21577 GCA_015657535.1 Nephromyces sp. MM_2019 | reverse complement strand
GCCCCCCTACACACACACACCCATATCAAAATGTGTGATCCAATCAACAATAATTGTTTTCAACTTGCTTATAAATTCTAATAAGTTTTGAAGTGTGCAATTTGATAATCGGCCACTTCGAATTTTCCAAATAATTTGAACATTTTCAACTTCTTCTTTAAATTGTTTATATTTCTCTAATAGTTCATTTTCAATGTGTGTTAAACTCTCTGATGTGTGTGCAACTTTTTTTATATTCAAATGTGTGTGTGTGTGTGTAGGGATGGGAGTAGGGGTGCGATTTGGGGAAAGGATAGGTGTATAAATGTGTGTAGGCGTAAAAGTGTGGGAGTGTGTAGGCGTAAAAGTGTGTGAAGGTGTATAAGTGTGAGTGTGTGTAGGCGTAAAAGTGTGAGTGTGTGTAGGTGTATAAGTGTGAGTGTGTGTAGGCGTAAAAGTGTGAGTGTGTGTAGGTGTACAAGTGTGAGTGTGTGTAGGAATGTGAGTGTGTGTAGGAGTGTGAGTGGGATGAGTGGGTGTACAAATGTGGGTATGTGTAGTGGTGGCAGTGTGGATATGTGTAGGTGCGTGGGTGGGTATAGGGGTGGGAGTGTGAGTGTGTGCGCAATATCGAATTCGTTTGGTCTGAGGCTTCAAAATTATTGTTTCGTGGGCTATGTTTATAATCTCAGATAAGTTCATATTTAGTTACGTATGGGTGTGTAGACGTGCTTTAAAGTGAGTGTGTCAAAGTACATGTATATGTGTGTACAAGTTTGTATATGTGTATGTATGTGTCAGTGTGTTTGTGTAAAAATTCGTATTTACGTATGTACGTCTGTGTTTAGGTGCATAAATGTATGGGTAGTAGGTATTTAAAGTATATGGGTAGGTATGTGTATGTAAGCCTTTGCTTGTATTAGGTGTGTCTATGATGTTTCTAAGAAAACTTTGTGCATTTGCAAATGATTGGGTGCAGTTGCTTAATAACGTGTAGGTATAGAGTGTGTATGTATTGTCATGCGTGTTGTGTTTATGTTCAGATTGATTGTTATATGTATTCAATTCGTGCTTATATATTTACTACATCTTAAGTTTAGGTTGTATGTGTGTTTGCATTGTTCTATAGGTAGATAAAAGAAAGTTGTAGGTTGTTTAATGGGTAAATAAAACATATTTTTGTGTGTATTGGGTGATATGAAATAGAACAGGTGATTTTGCGAATGTTTATAAAATATATTTGTTTGTTTGTGTTGTCTTGTTTTATATGTATTTAAAACAAGTGTGTGTGTTTGTATTAAAGAAATATAAAATAAATTTCTTATGATATTAAATTCAAAGTTAAATATCTAATGTTAGTTTGGACATGTGTAAACATTGATGTGTGTGTGTTGGAAATAGATGTCTTAGCGTATCTTGAATTTTAAAAGACTTGGGTCGTCTTCAAAAATTCATAATTTTATATCTTCACGCAAGTATTAATAAGGCACCCTATATACACATCAACAACATAACACACATAAATAATTGCATGTTACTCATACTCACAAACTCAACTTCTAGGTTCATAAAAATATATGACATATTCCAACTATCCTGAGATAATGCGCTAGTTGTACAAAAATGTACACCACCAACCCATGCATGCAATCCGATCCACACATACACACACCCCACACGTCAGACACCCACACACATTTACATATATATATACAACATACCTTATATATTCATCTAAATACAAGCCTGCTACTGCTACACATATATAAGCAGATATGACAACCAAATATATATATATATATACACTTACACCTTAATCATGCATTTAAATAAACTCGCCTCACATACAAATACCTAATAACATACATTTCACTTCGATAAGTAATAAGATACCTTACTTTCATTGAAGCTAAACACAAGACTACACACACACTTATTATAATTTAAATTTATTTATATACTTACAAACAAGCACGCACAACTTTACAATTGGTAATCAAATTTCCATTCTATTGTTATAAAAATGTTCACCTAAAAAATTTAATTTATAAAAAATATATAATACTTAGGCAAATAAAAATATGATATGTATAATAGTCACAATATGCGACTAACTTCGTCATAATTTCCACTTTAGATTATACACATTATATGCATTTTTATTTAGCATTCGCACTTAAATTTTGACACTCATAACTCATAAACTTTCCATAACTAAATATATCGTCTTATCAACACGACTTGAACACGAACATAAGCACAATCATATTTTTCCAACTAGAATTATATTGAGGAGGTTTAACACTAACATCTATACCCACAAGATACACAGAACATAACCCTAAACAAGCAAACCAAGCTGTGACATTTATTCCATATCATCTTAAATGAGACATATAACACACTCCCATAAGAGGATGAATAAATCTCCATACCTATAATAACACATTCATTTACTAACTTCATCCAACACGGGATTAAGATAACACAATAAACATCATGTCAACATCTTCTTCTCTCACGTCCCAGGGACGTCAAAACACAAATTTTTTCAACTCCGCAAATCCTCCATATTCGAAAATTGAAGAGATACGTATGAATTTGCGGCACCCACAATCCATAAAAAAACTTTCATCAGGTATTGAATTTGTAAACATAAACATATGACTGTTTACATATTTACTATTAACTGCTTTAACTCCCTTGATTCATGAATTGTGTGTAATTTTTTGTGTTTTATTCTCTATTTCCGAAAGTAATTGCTTTTTTAATTTTTCATTAAAGATATAAGTGAATTTAGTTTTTAGAATTTCCTTATTGCTGGGCTAAATCTAAAAGTTTTTAGCCCAATGTGCTAATATTGACCTCAATAAAATCTCTAAATTTGTAGGATATAACTATACTCGCAAGCCTCAGTTTATTTTGTTATTCATTTCCAATATACTTTTGGACAAGTATATTTTTCATTTAGTAATGAAATTTTGTCATATAGCAAACATTTTACTTTTTTAATCTTTATTTATACATATATTCAATATTAATTCATATTTCTAAACTTCTAGCACACCGATATGAAACATTCCAAAATAACCCAACACTCTCTCCAAAGATTCAATCTTATGTCTCCGATGAAAACCCCGATACAAATGATAAATCACCTTCTATTTCTCACTTGAACCATACTTCTACCAAGACGAATGATTTAAATCGAACATGGTTTGAATACAATGATAATAATAATAACAATAATATAGATGAAGTTGAACCATATAATATTATGAAGGAATTAATAACTTACTACGATTTGTTAGACTTAGATAGGCAGAAATCAATTGAGGAAAGCCGAAGATTGAAATCCATCAACAACGAACTCTCATCTATGCTGGAAAATTCTAATGCTCGAGAAGAACAAAACCACGTTGAATTAAATAAACAAAGAAAACATTTCACACATTGGCAAACCCACTTTTCTAAGCTCAAGGATGAGGCTCATGAAACTATATCCACACTATTAAATCAGCGAAAAAAGTTATTGGATAAGCTTAATATTGCTAGCAGTGAATTAAAAAGATTGAATCTAGAAAATGATACTCTAAGCAGCTCTCTCAAAAAATTGGAACATGATTTTCAAATTTACCAGAAATATTATGAGCTGTACCAGACTATTGAACAAGAAAAACGAACTCGAGAAACAGAACATGAGGCACTATTACTGAAAAATTCAAAATTAATGAATGAAAGAAATGCAATCGAATCTGATCGTAACAGATTACAAAGCATTGTGGACGAGATGGAAGCTGAGAAAAACAACAAGGACAACTCTATTCCTCTTATGTTAAATAAATCGAATAATTTTAACGCACTTATGCCTCAATTAGCTGAACATTCTCCATTTGAACAAATTTCTCAATCTGAAACATATGATATGATTTCACAATTCGAAAACTCGAATCTCGAACAAAAGCATCACCACTTTGTTGATCTTTTGGATCAGCTCCGAAATTTTGCTGCAATGGGTGAAAAATACTGGGAATATACTCAGTTTCTTATGAGTGAACTTGACAATCGTGGAATTCAGCCTTCCACAATTTCAACGAATGCTTGGAATTTGGATCAAACTTAAAATCTTATAAAATTCTTTTAAAGTATGCACACGTTAGGATATGAGAATAACTCAAGTTGCTTCACTGTATAGTCACAATTTTCCTTTGAGATTATTTTAAATATAAAAAGCCTCACTATGAAACCTGACTGCTGTATCATACCAACAAATTAAATAAAAAAGTATTTACCTTAGATGATTAAATTTGTACGTTATTTTTAATCAATATTTGATTCCAAATTGCTTCCCAGATTGTTATTTATATAAACACTTTAATCGTTGAACAATTTTTTGATAAAATTGACAGGAATCATAATTTGGCCAAACAATTGTAATTTAAATACATATATTTCTTACCGATACACCCTCAAACTTTTCTACCCAACTACACAACACTCATTAACCACATTACAAGTCTGAATGAATCTTTTATTACAACTACTTCAAGAATTTCAGCATAAACAACATGACAACTCAGAAACTGACATGTCATAGAGGTTTTTCCAAAATAATCATTTTTAATTTAGCTTAATTTAGCTATAATATTATATATATCAGCTTTCAATTAAAAATTTTTATTACCCTTTACTTTAAAGATTTCGCATATATTATCAGATTCTTTGATATTTAATTAGAAAACTAAGATATCTTTCTCACCTGTCAAAGCCCTACATTTCCTGATATAAGTTAAAATCGTTATATAATTCCTTATTACCATAAATCCCTATTTACACACACTGCTTCATTATTTAAGAAAACTTTAGCTAGATTAATTAAATTTATATCAATTACACAATCAACTTAACTCAACAATAACAAGAAAGTTAGTGTATCTACTCTAACCCTTGTAAATATTTGTTTCGCGAATTTCAAGAGCAGACAGGAAGATATACCAATTTTCTTATTTCTGAAAAGAATTTTCTCATTGGAATAGTGTCAAATTTCAATAATTTCGAAAAGTTATTTCTCTTTAAAGGGATATTTTAGATCCATGCTTACTTTATTTGTAAACAATGTTTACTCAATTAGTTTTTGGCACATAAAAAGATTCTAAGAGTTTTCAGATTGGTTTAACCATATGAAATTAAAAAAGTAACAAAATTTAAAATTGAAATTGTATCAATAAATGGCCACATTTGTTAAAAATCTTATCCCAATTTAACTACGTTTAAACATTTGATTATATAAATAAAAAGCAAGGCAGAATGTGATTATTTGCTTTCACTCTTAAAATGACTAATAAAACTAATTATTGCTAGCGCTGTGATCTATAACAAGATCATTATGTATGCAAGTATCATAAGTGCTATGCCTACTAACATACATGTATATATATTTGCTTTTAAACGTATAGTAAGCAAGGGTAAAAATACTTGAAATGATCCGGTTTCACATTATTATATTTTTACAATTACAAATTAGCACAATAATAATATAATTTAGTTGTAAATGCTTTATTTTTAAAACTCTGATAAGTCTATATAAATTGAGTTTACAACTACTTTCAAGATAACATATTTTTGGAAAATATTCTGTGGTAGTTCTATAAAATTATTACACATAACTTTTAATATCGTGTTAAGCTTTTTATTAATTTTAGAGAGAAATCACCTCAAAATACTTGAATTCCTTCAAGCCATTAAAAAATAAAAATTAGCTTAGCCTCCAAGACCGCCAATAAAGTTTATATGAATCTCACTTAGGATTACATCATGATATAAATCCTTTCTGCCTAGTGCCACACCCTTATTACCTTGAACAGGATATTGCGCACTAAATCCACTACTACCCAACACAGATTATACCTTTTGGATATCTCTAACTATCAACTTACTACCTAGTTGATTTATTGGACCCTTATAAACCTCTTAATCTACCTCTTTATCTTTCTTAAAATCAGAAGGGGTCTAATTAAGTTTTCTAATATAATATAAATGTATACAGACAATAATAAAGACCGACTCATAAATATATTGCACCCTGTATTTACTAGTTAATTCTGTTCATACAATTCTATATCTATATAATATGCTGACATAGGACAGACAATTGAATTGCATTCTTTCACTTATCTTATCCCCCTGGACCAGCTTATAAGGCTATTACTAGATTTTTAGTAATTGCATGACATTATTTGACTAATACATTTTTAAAAGTGATTTTGAAACACCTAATTGAAAAATTCAAGTACTGAGCTTAGTTATGGAATAACATGGCAAACTGGGTTCAAGAAAAAATAAAAAACTGGGGGGAAAAGGTTATGGAGCAGATGATCGACTCTATTGTAGCCAATCAAGACACACATCTTACCAACTTGCAACAGGTAATTTTGTCATTGTATTTGAACTACATCTAGTATATTTTATATAATTTAATTTTAGATTTTAACGTTAACAATGTCTCTTAACAAGTATATATCATAACTTACACTTTTCTAGATCCATTTTACATCCTCTGCAGTAGAAACATAAAACAATACTTGATTTCAAGAGTTTCTATCACCTGTGAACACAGCGCACATACTCATTTTTAACTAAACATATATATATAAGCAAACAGACAGTTTGAATTTTCTTAAAACTTTATAAATATATATATATATATGTGCAATAAACTGTTTTTAAACCCAATTGTACAGTGGAATGTAGCAAAGTTCATTGATCGCACCCTCAAGGCTAAATATTTTTATAAGCAACCAAGTATTATCAATCCAGTACACTCACCAACTAATAATGTGTTTCCAAAATCTTTGTCACAAGGGCCTGTTGGCATTGCACACGTTCATGTTAACCAAGCTCAATTATTACTTTTCGGATCCTCAATTAATTCATCAAAAAAAAATTCCACTTTCAAATTAATAACAAAATTTGGAAGGGAAAAACCAAATATATCAGAATCTTACGCAATGGAACATACAAATCAATACATACGTACTGTCAAGTTAGTATATGATAATCTTTACACTTTTGAAATGTGGATTAAAATAATATATTGAAACAAATTATTCCCAGATCCCTTTGTAATATTTAAATTTAATTATATAGAGCTTTAATATTTTAAATTTCTTATTCAGCTCTTTTCAGCTCATACATAATTTATCAAATATTCAAATATAACTTAGCTTCAACTATAATTTATTTATATTAGGGAAATATAAACGAACCTGAATAAATTTATACTGCTCGTAAATAGATTTCTACAATTTGTTTATATTTAGATTCGACGAGAAAATAACGCACAATATAAACGATTTGTGGTCCGATATATTATTGGAAGTCCACAGCTTTAAACCCAATGAGACTGAGATAAGCTTTGACCAATTGTTCAACGCCCCTGCATTATCAATAGAGAGCATTGTATCCTCACAAGATAGCAATTCCACCAATCCCAATATTATAACTACTCAAACGAACAATGAAACCGATTCATTACTAACACCTACAAACAAATCTCAGCTTAAATCAGAAGTACTTCTATCCACCCCTTCAACAAGCTTTAACACAGCAACGACACCATCAAATAAGATTAAAAAACCAATTCAAACAAATGTAAACAATTCAAAATCACATTATTCTACCTTGTATGGAAGGGCAATTATCCCAATTAATTCATTTTTAAATTCATTCGACTATTATAAAGACGAGAAAAGCGGCTATTATGTTACTGAAAACGAATTCTGGCTTCACTTATATCCAAACAACAACAGACTAGCTGAAAACAAATTTTTTAGACCCATACCAGGTTATATATGTATATATAACATTCTAGCTAAGCATCCATTTGCATTCCTTTAAGTTCATAATTCTATTTATACATAAATCTCACATAAAACACTCGAAACATTAGAATATCTGATTCTCTATAAAGTGTTATTAGAACTCTCACATGCGACTATCAAAAACACGAATTATGAAGTTTTTCTAATTTTTTCACACATGGCCATAATTCATAATCGATTGCCTATAGCTACCTTTGAACTATTATTTTTCACAATAGTAAAAAAGTTTTCCAAAATCTTAAGAATATCTATACCACATTTTTTTGAAAAATAAAATTTTCCACACCTTTAACGAATCCAGGATATGAAGAATTTGGAATGAAGCATCCACATTCAACCCTTGGTTTTATTAAGGTTATTATGAAATTTGAATGGCAAACACATCCAATGATCGGACCACTAATTAGTAACATTTACACCCCTACATCTAACTGGGTTGTCCCAGAAAATGTTGAGCCACATTTCTTTGAAAGTTTTATCGATCGTGCACATAATATAATAACAACCCCGCCTCGGTGGTTATCGAAAGTTTTACCTTATGTTGGTAATATTTTATTACACAATTCATTTATTCTTTATAGAATCTTACTTTTACACCATCTATATGTAATCTTCACATTCTGACACTAATTCAAATATCAATTTGTAAAAGCAACGATACACATAATCATAAATCAACATTTTTAGAGTATCTTTTTATAACCAGACTCCTATTATATATCTACAATATGCTGTTGTGTTCTAGATATATCTTAGTTACTTATCACAAATGCACAAAATCATATAAACATAAAACAATCAAAATAAATTTTTATGAACCATTCTCACATAATATAAATTTAACGAATCAGGTTGCAAGAGGAATCATTCAGATTGGCTGTGTATTTCATTATTCTGGGTCACACTATTCTACACACTGGTACTATCCAATTTAACCACTTTTCCCTTGGGTGTTTGTGCTATGTTTATTCTTATTTCCTTAACATATCGGATAGGGGCTGAGCCTACATCACCAATTGGGTTTTATACAAATGCTTCTAGAAGATGTGATCCTAAGAGAAAGCAAGGTATTATGCATGACCATCTTCACTATGCCACTGTATCGTTTATATAATACAATTCCTTCAATTTCAATAAGCTACCATGAGCTTAAATTTCTTATTTATAGAAATCAATTTGTACGAAAATCTTCTACTCTGACATTTCTACTCAGAATCAACGGCCTAAACTTATTTTAGTATACATTCCATGTGTTTACCTCTAAAGTATACCTATTTCTATATGATTTGTCTAAATTCTAAATATATTTAATTTTTACTAGTTTTATTACCCTACAATCCAATTTCAATGTGGTCAAAGAAGTCAGGGTTAGATAATACTTCAACAAAGCAAGAATTATCTAGGTAAAAAAATACTTATTAATATTGATTACTCAAATTTTATTGACAAAATTAATCTTCACCACCTAACCTTTAGCTTAATTTTTAAATTTCTTTCAATTTCTGATTAATTATTAAGACTATAACAAAATTCTATCATGGTGTGAACATATGCTAAAATAAAGGTGACATTATAATAACAAAATTTCAATACATAAACAGTCCAAAAGAAATCAAGACAGCTACATCCCAATCAAATCCCAACCCACCGAACAAAAGCAATTTCAAGACACGTATGATGTACAATAAAATTTCATTAAAGACACACACATTAGAACCCCTTAACAAACAACCACAAACATTCTTAGACACTAAAAACAAATCATGCATTCAGTCTCCCTTTGGTGATTTGAATGTCAATATTAAACAATCACAACTTAGTAAATCTTCACCTATCTTCTCTGATGATGCTGGAGAGCCAGTTATATCTGAACAATTACAAAAGCTAATCGACTTGTTTACAGTTATACAGGTTAATTCACTTGTTATAGACTGTGTATGGAATGAAATCGAATCAAATAACATTTTCGTCAAATATTACTATTACTGTACACTGTACTAAGTCTCTAAATCAACATACAATTTAAAAAATCTAAGAATGTTACATGGTTGAATGCATTGGAGTTATTCTTTTGCGTATTCGATTATAATTTTTAAAAACCCAAATTAAAACCGCTGTTTGCTATCTATTTAAAATCTAAGATTATTACGTAGTAATATTCTTGAATAATTTAACTTGTGATCAGAATTTTTCTCTCGAAAAGCTATAGAACCAATCTTATTAAGCTATTTTTTATCTATATATACACTTTATAAAAACCATTAACACAATTCATTTAGATACACAAACAATCCTGTGCATCAGAAATTCACAGGGAACTTGGCTATGGCTTCTGAGAAGTTGCGATATGCATTTAACTGGGAAGATCCTTATACTACACTCTTAACTTACTGGACTCTCCTCATCAACACACTTTTCCTCACTATAATTACTTTTTTTGTCCAGTTTTTACCATTATGGCTAATAAGAATGATTCCTTTCTTTTTTTCGATCTATTTTTTTTTTTGGTTACACAATATATGGAACGAAGAAATTATTGTGACACCTTCAAATAATCTGGGAAACCACCATTTACAAGGAGATGAAATTTTATCACAATCAAGCCGATCTGAATCGGCAGCCTCACTACCTGACCACTTTTCAAATACTATATATACAGATGAGGGAAATGCTGATGAGTCATCAAGCTTATCTGAAAAATCAGCTCAAGTTAAATCACCTATTGAAATCATACCTACACAAACCATTATACAATTAAAAAAATTAGGCTACTCTTTATACTTATCATTTCGCTCTATATTTTTAAATAGTTCTTTACTTAGCCTTTCCTCTACTTCTTCACCTACATTTAGCCTTTTGATATTATTTATCTATCAGTCTTTCTTGGTTCTTCAACATACTTTGTGCAATCTTTATTTTTATTCTTTGACTTTTATCGATAACTTAACAGTACATAAGTACATTTCATTACCCATATCTACCGTCTTCTGGAAGTATAAACAGCATTGGTGGATGAGAATACCCGATTGTAGAGAAATGGACCATCGAAGTATTTCTTCTACACAATTATTCCATACTCTTTCTCAATTACTACCAGCTGATGCAACAACAATTGATGCTGATGAATACCTTAAAAATTATTTCAAAAATCCTGATATGAAAGATGCTGAACAAATTGTACACTTACCTATCCCTTGTGAGACATTCTATTCATCCTTTCTATTAATTTTTTGAAATTTTTATGGATGTAAATATTTGGAATTAGCTTCTTATTTGTAAGATATATTATATCAAGTACTCTTAGAAGCTTGAAAAGTAACTCTTAACCTTTTTCTCATGCAAAGCAACTTACCTATCATTTATGAACCATAACTAAGGGTAATTTTTAATTTCATAAGTCCTCTAGTAATTCAAAGTTGATATATATGATATTTTGTAACACTTCACAAGGCTCTCATTTTTCATGCTTGCTTATTTATCAATTCAGATATACAGAGCAACGTCGATATTTTAGATCTACCTAATTTACAAGATGATAAAGGCGTGGAGCCATCTATTTTACCAGAAACTGGATTATACAGCGATTTATTAAATCTTAGAAGTATACTTGAAACCAACCCAACTACAAACATCGAAAGTTCTGGTTCTTCAAGTCCTAGTTCATCCAGTGACCTTTCAAGGCAAAAGGAAACTCATGAACTTAAGCAAGAACTACCTGAAAAATCAGACAAGTTTAATTTATTCCAAAATAACCCGCAATTTGATCAACTTTTTTACCCGGAAACATATCATTCATTTAAAAACTTTGCTGAGTCAGCTAGCCGTATCTTTGTTAGACGATCCTCTAAACGTGATTCTATATCCAAAAGTGGAATCCCACAAGATAAAAAAGAAGTTCACAATGACAAAATGATTAATAAAAAAGAATCAAACGCACCTCAAAATATTTTGAGTGAGGCCCAAAAGCCACACATTGACTAAATCGGAAATTATCAAGAGTTGATTTTATACTCTCTATGGAAATTGTTTCGGAGTAATTAAATTCCTATAAAACATAATATTATTAAATGTGGTGCATAGTTCAATAATTTGAATTATTATATAAACACTTGTGTGTATCAACTAATGTATGAGAGGCATTGTACCATACTTAACATTTATAAATAGTCCATGCCTCTATAAAAAATCGATTGCTAAATATATATTTGTAGCAATCTTTGCTTCAAATCTAGCACAATAACCCTATGTACTGGTACACTCTTCGATTTGTACTTCAAAAGCAAAAAATTTTCCCTAATATTTTTATACCCTAATTTTATCACAAATTAAACAAATTTTAAAATTCTATCATTTTACCCTTTGAATTGGTAATAATTTACAAAAATACACTTGTTTTAAATCACTGCTAATATAGGAATATCTGCCTAAACTACTGTTTATTCTCTTTTAATTTAAATTTACCTTTTAATTTAGACTCTTTAATTATAGTTTTTCAAATTTTGTAATTTTTCAATAGAACCTTGATCAAGTTACATGGTATAAAGAATGGCATCATAACTTCTGAGACTTAAATAAGATTAAATTTCAATATAAAAAATTAAAACCTATCACCTTTTGTGCTTCTAATATTGATTTTGATTATATAAGTTAACATAAAGGGAATAATAGCTAGTGTTTTAAAGCGCTACCATTCGAAATTTTCAAGATAAACCTATCGATTAATTTAAAGAAAAACCTAAAATATGTTGCACTTTTATGTAATAAACACTTGAATATTTGTTTAACAAAAACTTAACACAATAATGGCATTTCTCGTTTTGTGGCACTTTAAAGTTATTTCGTGTTGAGTTCTAATGGAGTACTCTTATATTTAGAGTTTCATATATAAGTAAGAGTTTTAAGTTCTCGGTAAAAGGTAAAAATGAAGCACGATTGGTTTGTGTGTTAGATTAATAGAATCAATTTTTACTACATTTTAAAATTGCATAAACAAAATTCACGTATAAGCTCCGATCATTGATTTAACAATTTTTAAAAATGATACAATTTTTTTTTAGCTTTACTGCTTATTTTTTTCCCCTGTGCTAGCTAAGTTTCAGAATTTCTTAACCAGACCATATCAATCATAAAAGGCTAATTGTTTTATGTTTTACGATGCCCTGCTAATAAGATTGAGATAAACAAGTTCTACAAAGCGTGAAAGCGTAATTCAATCTTATAGTATTTCTAAAGCTCCTATAATTTGTCTTAAACAATATTGATTTAAGAAAAAGTGCTAGTAAGGAAAAGGAGGTTTGTGAGAAAGTTCTTGAGAACTTATAAAAATAGAAACAAAAGTAGAAAAGTGTTAGGGCTGGTGACACCCTTTTAGTGCCTGTCAAAGGTAAATTTGTTTTAGGTCAACTAGCTTAAGTATATTTCAAAAATATAGAAAGACTCAGAATAATAGAAGATGCTCTTAATGAATGAAGGCGAGGAATCATAAGAATTTGATTATAATTTAATCTAAAACGCAACTCTTGATTACTAAATTTAGAGACTTGCTAAAGCAGATAGCTTTAATTTAACTGTGTTATTAACTCGCTTGAATAACTTGAAAAAAGCTTAGAGAATTGCGTTTAAACATCCTATCTGAGAGAGGACTTTGGTACCAATCACACAAATACAAATTTTAACATTTCGTGCATTTTCAATGTTTAGTTATTGTTGTTATGATGAGAATTATTATAAATCACATTATGTCGCAACTTAAAGCTAGAAAACATAGCAATCATATTATGTTAGAGCTTTCTAAGTTGTTATAATTGCTTACATTCTTAGGTACTTGATGAATAGTTTTATATAGGTTAAGGTCTTGTACTCAGTATAAATATTAAATCTCGTTCATTCGTTTAGACTTTTACTTGAAGAATCAAGAATAAATAAGTGGAATTATTCCAATATAATTCTTGTAAACTAGGTCAAGAGCTACTAACTTTCCAGCTTTAGATTTATTTGGAAATACCTGATAGAGTTCTCTCCAGTTTGAGACTAAAATGCTGCTTATACGATCTTGAACGGATTTGAATTAAAATTTTGATAATTCATATAAAGATTTTAAACTTCAAAGGTTTATTTATCAATGTTTTAGGTCTCAAGGGAAAGAGCCCATATGATCATAGTAAAATAACCACTTTCTAGCTATTGACTTGGGATTCTAGCTGCCGATTATCACCACTCGAATAACCCCTTATTTAAATTGTGAGTGGACGATATCATATTCTGAGCTTGTGATAGAAGGTGAAACTGTCAAATTAGGTAAATTAAAAATTAATAAAGCAGCCAAAACGACTTAATTTGAGTGATATATATATAGCTAGAAATATGTATCTAAATTGTGTTGATTAATGTTTTAAAGGAAGTCTTTGTTTATTAAATTTAGCGTAATTTGATGTCTATTAACTGTCTTCCTCTATAAATTGTTTTTAATTTTAGTTATACCTCTGATTCTTTAATTCCAGACACCACTTGAAGAAATGAATCTAATCATTATTAAGATAATCTATAATGATCTATTTAAGTTATTTATTAAGCTAAAAAAGCTCAAAAAAGCAAAAGTTATCTAATAAATAATTTCATGGAAAATTGCTTCTTTTAGGTATGGTTTTAGCATATCACCTTACTGTAATGATAGTATATAAAATTCTCGATTGAACAATAGAGTACTAAAATCTATTGTTAGCAATTAAATTGATTTTGTCATAGACTGTAAAATACTCTCCTACCAAGGTAGCTTTTACACATCAGGCCAGGCTTTACACGTTAAGAGCTTTGAATCTTTTATAAATAAATGTTGTCTTCCTAATCAAATATGAAACCTCGAAACAATTGTGATCTTATCTCATAATTGGACTCTTAAAATATTGAAAAATTTTCTCAAAAAATTTTAGATTCTCAGGGGGGTAGGTAGAAACATGGATAATGAGATTGAACTGTGTTTCAATTATTTATTCGAGAGTGTATAGAGTCAAATTTTGAAGATTTGATTATTAATGTTATTATTGACTTAGAGTCCGAACTACCAATAAATTTAAAATAACGATTTAGATCTCGAGTATTCTATAAAGACCTGTCTTATTATAGATTATAATAATGCTCATATTTCATGGCTTCAGTCAATAGTGAGGTAGATTGGAATTATTAACAAACTTTGAATGTTTTAAAGACAAGAATTTCTCCAAAAAGTCTAATTTAAAGCATATTATCAAGCTTTAAAAGTAATAGGCACTATTCGTTTATAAAGGTATGATTTTCAAGTGGGCTTATATTTTTTGTCTGTATTGTGAGACTGAGCAGGTGTTAATCAAATTATGTATGACGTAGTCAAAATTTTATTGGCGACACATGATGCATTAACATTGTAGTGTATTTATTAAAATTTAAAGTTGAAATGTTTAAATCTATGTTTGGTAAAATAGCTCTGTGTGATTTTTGCTTAAAGAATTTCATAAATACTATAATAATAGTTTGATTTTTATTACTTTAAGGAAAGTCTTTTTTAGTATAATAGGAAAGACAATTCTTACCGGGAATTTATTTAAATCTAAATTATGCTTTTAAAGTAATGGATTGACAATTTGTAGTTGTTGTTGCGCTTTCGACTTTTGAGTGTTGTGCCTTTTATATTTTAATTCGTCCCTTCTATTATAAATGAGCTGATCATGATTTTTGATTTCTAATTTACGTATAGACTTATAGTTATGCTCGCTGATCCAGTTTTCCGGTATTGTCTGCAAGAAAGTGTTTAAATAGATATGATAATTGTGATTCATGCTTCAAGTGGCGAATTCATAACTATATAGGAGAACTCATTGAAGTTTAATTAACTGAAGTACTTAAAAATTTTAAGATATAGAAATTTAAATAGCAGTGTTATGGTTTATCTATTGATTTTGACTTAATGAAATAAAATAGAATCAAAAAACTTTGGCTAAGTCATAGAATTATTGATTTAATGAATCCTAGAATCGAAGTTCTGGACAGTAGTAGTGATAAGTATGATAAGAACAGCTTCATTAAGAATTATGTTGTGAATCACTTAGTCTAATAAGCATAAATTATCAGTATTTAATAAGTCTGAGCCTTTCAGACTTGGCTGTAAGATTTTGTAAGCAAATTATAAGCGTAGGTAAAATATAATGAGTTACGAGAAATACTATCAGAGTTATCCAATCAAATCATATATTGGTGGAATAATAAAAATCTTAATTCCATTATGCTTATGTGTTATTCCATTCATCATATGCTCATTTGTTTTACGTATTAAAAGTAGGTCAAATAATTTTAAGGATTAATAAGATATGTAATTTTACTAACCGAGGATACATTTCGGGCTATAAACAACCAACCCTCATCTTCAGCCTAATTGTTAAGGTAAGAAAGTCATATAAATGATTATCCTAATGGACAATTTTTACCTTTTCGACAAGCAAGTTGATATTGTCCAAAAGTCTTGAATTATAGTCAATAAGGCGCCCTGGGATGTGGTTCAAAGTAGGCTTATATATTGGAAAATTCAAAAAGGATTATCGGTTTACCTTTAATGCATGCTCGCAAATTGAAAATGGCTTCATTCGAGCAGTTGGACTGGTTTTTGCCTTGTTTCTCTTTTTTAGATTTGGAAAGTGTTGCTTTTTTTACAATAGATGCAACTTTCATGTTTTGAGATAAAATTAAGCCATGGCGCGTTTTCTTTGCTTGACTACAATTTTCCATTATAGATTTTGGATAGGAAAACTCAAAAGATTCGAGCGGTGAATCTAATAGTGAGAAGACAAGATTACTTTTTGCAGCATTTAATACAATTATCCTATAAAAATTGAATAAAGAGAATGGTTCAAATGCTTGGTAAACAACAATGAATCATAGGTGCTTGTTATTGGTCAAATAAAAATACGAAAAGATATTTATTAATTAATAAAGTCATAATAGTAAAAAGGTTAAAGTAATAAAATTAGGTTAAATTAATTTAAAACACTAAAATTGATTACCCATTAGAGTAGATACGCACACAATAGTCATCTCCCCGTAATCCCTCGTAGCTTAAAATATAAAATTTTCGATAGGGTGCCTAACGAAAAATGTTGAACAAATTACATATCACTATTGATGAAAAAATAGAGCATATGTTTTTAATAGGATCTTAAGTGATATTTTATAATACTCTACAGATTACTTGTCAATATATAATTGTGTTTTTTCTTATAAAGTTTAAGAATGGTATTGCTATATGCCCTATAAATTGATATGTAACTTATAAATGTTGTTTAATTACATTATTCAGTATTTATTTATATCAGTATAATATCTTGTAATTTATTCATATAATCAAACATCAATTGCGTGAATAGGGTGCTATCAAAAATTATTCTTGTTTTAAAGGCATGGCTAAATGTTTAGAAATAAGTTGCTAACCTGGTATAAGGAAGAAAAGGATTCGATTTTAGAATAATCTGATATATACACGGGTTTTTGAAGGTATTTCGTTAAAGAATCTAAAATTGATTTGTTGACATTTGGTACTGTTTTGGGATTTATACCCATATCTATACCAATCTGGGTATGTGAAGATTGAGTTCGCTTGTCTTCATCATTTCTATCCTTTTTTTGGTCAAATTCTTTTATTGCGATAGGTTTCAAAGGTGGTGGAGGCGATTCTGGCCATATGTTGAGATAATTATATGGATGGCAGGAAGCAGTTTCATCCAAATGTGTTTGTGAAGTGTCATCTTCCTTTGTATGGCCTAGAGGGTACCATAAGCTTTTCAAGAGGGATAAATCATCTGAATTAGGTGTTTTAATGGATTTATTCGGTAGTTTGATTACACAGATTTCTGATGAGTTTTCTTCAGCTATGTTTATCAGAAGGCCAGTGACTGTTTCATTCATATTTTCTTTTAATTTTAGTACAAGGGAACAATTAGTTTTTAGTAGTGATAATCATATTTTAAAACTGAATTAAGTTTCAAAATTTTATGGAATCATTGGTTAAATAAAATTTACGTGAGTTACATTTTTATTTACTCAGGTGTAAATTTTAATGTTGATATAATATTATCACTGAGCGAATTAATTGGATTTCAAAAATAGTCAAAAGTTCAATTTATATTTTTATAATGTATTATTGCTACACAAGTGGTTGTTGCCCTTTTATCAACATAGAATTAATCAGTCGTTAGAAGAATCAAAGCTCTTAGTTTTCCAACTTAGTTTGTTAGCCCTTGATTTAATTTAGAGAAACGATTCATGTTGAAACAAATCAATCAAAGCTTGGTGATTGTTGATTTAAAATTAAATAGGAAATGAAAAAATTAACTCAAGGGCACTGATTCAATATTTTTTTTTCTTCAGTTCTAGTCACTTGTGTTATATTCATATATATATATATACTCATGTAGCATGAATAAACATAAACATGTCCTTAAAATGAATGTTAACTTTGCCGCGAAATCAATCTCAATATTGACATAAAATCTGGTATTAAATCAGCAAATATATAATTGTGGAGTCGTTTTTTGTAAGAGCTGAGAAGAAAAGGCTATTAATTTTATTAAATTATCCCAAAGTTCAGGCTAAAATATTTTGGCTGGGTATTATCAACTAGAATTTGAGGGAGTTTGAGTTGTTACATTAATGTTAGATTTTAAATTAAAATGAGAAATTACTGAATTTTACAGGGAAGGATTAATTCAACAAATCTTGTGTAGTTAGTTTATATAGATACTTCGACCAGAATAAATTAGAGCTTAGATAGAAGGCATCTCTTTAGCAAGCCGCAAAATCAATGATAGAATCCCAAATATTAAAAGTAATGATTCTATCTTCAGCCTAGGTTGATTTATAAATAAGTGACCACATCAAAATTAAAAAAAGACAAAACAAATGCAAAAAGAATTTATTTTTGTCAAATCATACTTTAGAAGGAGTCGTACCAATCCTATGTAAATTTGAACAAAAAATTAATAACATAAACTTGACAGACATTTAAAACATCAGACGTGTTAATTTGTTGTGGTAGAAATCACTTCAGTGATAAAATTATATGCAAGGAACATTTTAGGTCATGTTAATTGAGTTTTTCAATGCTTAAAAGAATTCTTTTTATTGGTATAATAAAATATTAGTAAAGAAAGGTAGAGTGGTCAAGTTCCTCAGTTGCGCTCATGGGTTATAATAATTGACGTGCCTTGAGATCGAAATATAGTTCATTTTAAAAAATTTAACTTGTGATCGACTAGTTGAATATGAGGATATAATTATCGGGCTATAGAAACAACTGGTTTACACTTGTTTGGAGTATATATATTGTTAATAGTTTAAATGCAATTTAATAGTTTTAATTCTGTATTTATATGTTTATTATTATAGACTTGATAGAAAAACTCGACTTAAGAAAAAAAATTGAAGTTTCAATTGGATTTCTATTAATATTTGAACATCTTTTAAGTGGTTTTCGAAAATAACTAGCGTGCGGAAATAATTGAATTAATTGCATATAGTGCAAATTTATAATGGCCTGTAGATTGTTAAGTCTGATTTTTTATTTTTGAATATTTTCAAAGGTTGCTCTATTACCTCGTGTCATTAAACTTCTAAAATCGTGGAAAAACTTTTGAATTTCCCACAATTTAATTTAGAGTCATATTTGAATTTTTGGCTCGAAATTTATTCTAAATTATTTTTGTAGCCTTTGTGCTTCATATAGTTTTTATTGTTTTCATTTCAACTATACTTTCCTTATAATTGATTTCAGTCATTCCAATTATCTTTTAGTGACTTCGTATGATCATTCCCATATCAATTATACAGCTGTAAAATTAATTCGCTTTTTCTTAAATTTTCTGCTTTCCCCGACTTCCATTTAACTTTCCCAATTCCTTTTATGCATTTTTTGTAAGTTATGTATCAATTCACGATCACTAATTAACGTATAACGTATGGTCACTCTAGGTCATTAGATCGAAACTAGCATCACTTTTAAGATGTATTCGGTACCACTAGCTTCCCATTTTGATATCAGTGCATTAAATTAGCTTCTTTTGTGAATAACTAATAATAAAACAATGGTTTTTAATCTGGTAGAGTGAAATCTACATATTTCCAGATATATAATAGTTACTTTTCGAGTGCATTGGCGGTGCTTCTCATACTGGTAGATGTTGATAATTTATTTTAGTAAGTCCGAGGTATATCAATAATGATTTATGCTAGCTCACATGGAGATAAAATTGTCACTAAGCTTGGCTAGTTCTATATATATTCCTGGATATTTATTGTTTTCTTTATCATGGATAAATAAATTCCTAAAGCAGTTTAATTTAAACGCTAAGAAAGATTCTTTCATGTGTTCAAATTGAATTAGAATGACAAAAAGATAAAGGATTAATGTAAAAACTCAGTGAACAGTGAGTGAGTACAATAAAGGTGGAATAATACAAATTGTTCTAGCGAAAATAAGCCTTATTATTCATTTTTGGGTAGATAAAGATAATTATTTCACTTATTTTCTTGGGTCATTTCATACATATAATAATTAATTGTTCAATTACGATTTGAAACTTCATGCATGTACAGTGTAGCTTTGACACTTATTTATATCTCAATTTATTACGTACAAAGATTTTTATTATAACAATAGGCTTAATAGTGTAAATAATTAATATTAAATATGCAAATTTCTGTGTTTGTCGGCGCTGTAATAAGCACAAGTTCACCGACTGAAATATTTCGATGGAAAAATTGAATATTCTCAATTTTCCACGTTGAGAAGTGGATTTCGATTTTGTCTAATTGGAGCAAAATTTAGAATCATTGATAGCTGAAATGTTCATCCTTTCTTTAAAAGCTTGTCTAGGCTTTTATGTGTTTCAAAACTTAACGATTAGATTACAAGTTGTCTCCGTGTTTGCTGTTTATATATGACAATTTTGATGTATTTGTTTTTTATCCCCCCTCCCCCCCAAGATAAACAATTGGTAAGGATTTGAGGCTCACGATTGCTCTTAAAAATGGCTTGTTGAACTTAAGTTTTGGAGTTTACCATAGATTTTCTTAGAGCATGAGAAAAACTACAACACGCTACAAGTGATTCACCTAACTCTTAGTTAAATTGAGCATTTCAATATAAAATTATGCTTACCCAAAAAGTGCTAGTTGCTTTTACCGCTTGCATAGTATTTACGAGGTTCTGATAACCTTGTAATTAAGTATACAACAAGAGAACATATATATAATTACTAAACTAATTGTATAAATTGATCTTCTATTTACAAGGTTTTATAAATGCGCATACCACAAATCTGGGTACAAGCACCTTTCATAACTTAACTTTAGCTATTATGGTAGTTATAAAACATAAATTGATTGAAGAAGAGTGAAAATTTTCTTCACAAATGTTAAAAACTAAAAGGAAATCTAAAAATTTTATTTGTTACGTTTGAAAAATCAGGTTTTGATGTTTAATAAATCTATCTACCTCTTTGGGTTAGAAACTAGAAATGCGAATGCTTAACTTTGATAAGTAATTATAAAATCATAATTTTATTCTAATTATACTACCCAATGAAGTATAACAACTTAGATATCTCATGATGAATAAAGAAACTGATAGAGCAATGTGTGTATCAGTAGCAGTGTCTAGACTAAAGTTGAATATAATTTGGCTTAACCTTTCAATTAGG
>JADHZB010000039.1:0-12500 GCA_015657535.1 Nephromyces sp. MM_2019 | reverse complement strand
TTAAATTGCACTAAACTTATATGTGAATAAATATAGTGCTTTGGAGTATGTGTATGTTTAGCGCTAATAAGGGTGTAGAATCAGCAAATTTTTAAAAGATATACACTTGCATACTGACACACACACTCACACACCACACTCACTCACACACCACATTCACACACACACTCACACACCATACTCACACACACACTCACACACCACACTCACACACACACCACATTCACACACTCCCACACACACACATAGCAACATACACCAAACCATACATACCTACATGGAGTGTATTTTATATAATATATGTGTATAAATAACTCATGTATATACAATTTGACACATGTTGTAAAGTCTTATTTAAAAGAGTAAACACATTATTTTGAAATAATTCACACACACATATATATATATACATATATATACATAACTCATACACATCTGATTACATAGATAATAGAAATAAACTGTTTCTCAAACACAAGTCATATATTTTACCCTCACACACCTCTACTTTATACACACCAAACCTTCCCTACCTCATTCCCGGGTATAATACCTCCACCCCCTTCCACTATTAATTGTCTCCCCTCCCTACACCCAATACCACCAGCTTCATAAACCTCCTCTAAAATATGTATAACGGTGTAGGTCTACAAACTCCAAGGGGGTCAGGGACAAGTGGGTATATACAAAAAAGTTTGGCCTTCATTCAACCAAAGAGGACTGATATGCCTGCAGATGAATTCTCAGTCAAAAAGATAGTAAGTACTCACACACAAACACAAAATCCCATATAAAATACATACACTTTTAACCACACACCTATACTAAACATCACTACGATACACTTATACACATACTCCACTCGATTACGACACGATCCCATACAATTACTAAACAATTCCACACACTCTACATAACTAGATCACACACACACATGCTGACTCCACATAACTACGACATAACTCCCCATAATTCCACACACTGTCTATACACACACACACATTTGATTGTTTTAAAATTTAGGCAAGTTTGAAGGTTAACACAGCCGATGAAGCACTTCTTACACACGAACGAAAACGTAAAATCGAAGTCAAAGTTTTGGAGTTGGAGGACACACTCAGAGACGAAGGTATGGACGAGGTCTCCATCGAACAACGTACCCGGGCATTGAGAGACAAATTATTGGCTGAGGTAAACAACCCAACTCAAAATGTTGAAAAGGATGCTCAGAAAATGTAAGAATTATACACACTCACACACACACATACACACACACACATACACATCCACATACACATACTCACACACTACACACATTTACATATGATTTTATTATATGTGTGTATATTTATACACAGGATGAATACACATGAAATTGCTGCACTAAAAGATGAAGAAATGAAGAAGATGGCCAAGGCGTTTAATATTTCACACGAAAGTTATAAACCCGGCTCAGCCTTTGATTTTGAGGCGAAAAAATTAGAAAAAATTGTAGCCCAAGAAGAGAAAAGAAAACGGTAATTATTACACATACACACACATTATACACACACATATATTATGTTCATATACACACACTTATATCATATAGATATATACGCACTTATATTATGTACACATACACACACTTATATTATGTACACATACACACACTTATATTATGTACACATACACACACTTATATTATGTACACATACACACACTTATATTATATAGATATATACGCACTTATATTATATAGATATATACGCACTTATATTATGTACACATACACACACTTATATTATGTACATATACACACACTTATATTATGTACATATACACATACTTATATTATGTACACATACACACACTTATATTATGTACACATACAAACACTTATATTATGTACACATACACACACTTATATTATGTCCATATACATATACATATATTATGTTTATATACATATACATTTATAACATTTCAAACATACACATCAATTCCATTTCATAGGCACACAGATATCAATAACAATTTCATACACAAACACATTATGTTCATATAACAGACATCAATGATATATTAACACATCTCTTTTACACATATACACTCCAACCTCCACACACCTACTTGAATATACTCACCTGTGTATATATATACATATATAAATATATATTATAGAGAGTTAGAGACGACAAACACACATACCAAAAAAAAAAAGCATTCCAGGTCATTGTCGTCGTCGTCGTCCTCCTCCTCCTCCTCATCATCCTCCAATTCGAGTAAGTCCAGCGGAGGAAATTCGCCAAATTCGAAGGCAAGTTTGAGTCGTTCTGGGAGTTCATCATCATCTAATTCAAGTTCTGATCAAAGTGATGAACATTCAGAAGATGATATACACACTATCGCATGTAAATTGTACACACATTGATACTCGTTTTCTCTCACATACTCGGTGTACATACATTGACACTCACTTTTTCTCATATACTCTGTACACACATTGATACTTATATTCTCTCATATACTCTGTATACACACACATTATTCTATACATTTTGTTATATGTAAAAATAAGAAACTGAATTGTGTATATACACACACACAAACATATATATATATATAAATCAATTATTGATTACCCTCAGCTGAAGATGAAGAATCACAACTTCAACACAAGAAAGATAAGGTAAATTAAATGTGTAAAATGTGATGTATGAAATAAAATGTGTAAAGTATGATGTATGAAATAAAATGTGTAAAATATATTAAAAACAATTTATATTCAATATTTTAATTAGCTGGAAAATCAACCCAAAACTCGTACACACACTCACACTGAGGAACACCATGAAAAAGATCAACGAAACACAAAGCAAACAATAAAGAAAAGGTAATCCTACAATATATATGTATATTTATATATATATATAAAGCACTCAGCTTGTACACACATTTATATACTTATTTATATACTAATTTCCTATATATCCACTATATTAGATCCCCTTCACCGCGAGAAAGGCGAGCTCAGGATGCTAGTACAGGTATTAACACATTCACACAAACACAAAACATATACACATCCACTCTTAAAACTACACACAATCTCAAAACTTATACACATATATATATATATACATACGTATATTTTTTTTTATAGATAAGAGAAAAAAATCTCGTTCCCCCAAACGTACACACAAATCAAATAGCCGTTCACCTTCTACACACTTAAGAAGAGATTCAGATAGTCGCAAGGCACACACACGTATACACAGGTCACCTTCTAAGACACACACACGTATACACAGATCACCTTCTAAGACACACACACGTATACACAGATCACCTTCTAAGACACACACACGTACACAGAAGTCTCCTCCTAGGTCACACACAACACGTACAAACCGATCGCCCACTAGGAAACACACAACACGTACACACAAATCACCCACCAGAACACACACACACACATCTCCCTCTAAAAGTCCCCCACAATCTAACATTCAATCATTAGGTAGAAATAAAGTTCGAAATCAAAGTCAGCCTAATTCACCCTCACAAAGGCGATATCGTCGATCCCACTCACCTCCTACACACAGACCTAGATCCTCTTCTTCTAATTCAATGGTACACACACACACACATTGATACTATTATACATACACATATACACACACATTGATACAAGTACACACACATACACATTGATACTAGTATGCATACACACAAACATTACATACACACACACATTGTTTTACACATATCATTTGATCTGTGTGTGTATTTATTAAATTTTGAAGGAAATTAGACGAAGATCAAAGTATAGAAATGGTGATCGGACTAACTATAATAATAGGAGTTCTAAACGCACTGCAATTGAACGTTAATAAAACAAAATTTTACACACATACACATTGATAAATTTTCATACCATATACATAGTAGTTTATACACACTTTCATTTTTAGCATTATATTTATTTACATTTACACAAACACATTTAAATTTTTATAAGGAAACCTTCTTGAATAAAACAATTGTTTACAAGTTCATTAATCTAATTAAAATTTATTGAATATAATATATACACACATACGTTATAATACACGAACAATGACCAATGTATACATCAACAACAAACTCAAACACATTAACAAAAATAACTATACATACACACTTAAATAAGTGCAAAAACAGCTTCATATACACACATAAGTTCAAACACACACTTTTACATATATAGTATACATCATCACACCTAAGCTTTTGATTGAATCTATTCTAAATGATTTATATATACACTGTTAATTAAATTTATACACTATGCCTACACATTTTTTTAAAGAAGTATTGTAAAAAAATCTATGGTAAAAATTAACACCCATTCAAGATTATAAGAACATTACTACATATATACACACATACACATTTCATAAATGTATGTTAATGATTAATTTCAACAAAATAATTTTACACATTTGTGAGTTATCAGATCAGATCTCCAAAAAATAATTTTCTTCAAATTTATTTTTTCAGAATTTATAAAATTTATCATCCTTCAACTCTTGTGTATTTATATTTAAATTTTACAAACATATATATACACAGTATATATACAGGTTAAAGTATAGCAATTACATAAACTTAATATGCATCTATTCGTGTTTTACACACCTATAGTATGTATTAACTAAATATGAATATATATTACATATATATATGTGAAACACATGTATGTATGTGTGCATTAGATTTATCAGATACTTATTGAATCATCAGAGTATTCAGTCCCGAAAGATGGTTGATTACAATAGTTTATCATCATATTAAATGCACATACATATACATATAATATTAATAGGTGAATTATTTTACACACATGATATATAATCAGAATAGGAGGCTGATCAACATACAAATATAAATTTGTTCAGACGGCACTTCCTTTTCTCCATTGGATTCATCATAAAATATTGTGTGTATAAATATATGTATATATATGTGTGTAAATGTAAAAATATGTGTGTAGACTTAGCTACGGCCCCTTTTGATCATTTAATTATCACAAAAAGGTTCCTGGCTAGTCGTTAATTTTCGCGACTTTTGGCAGAAGATTTTGCTCACACAAAATAGAACAAATCTGTGGCAAAGAAGCGGTATTATAGGAAATTATACACACATGAAATGTGTATGCTATCCTAATATATATATATATATATATATATACACAAATTAATCAATCTGGGTATATATTCATCTGGTTTGTAAAATGAAATATATTACGAATTTATTCCACAAATATGTCTGTGAAGTTGTGTGTAGGTTGAGTTTCTATATATATATAAATATATATCACTTAAACATCCCTAAAACTTAAGTGTGTAGATAGGTTTATATACTTGTATATATATATATATATAAAAATAGACCCAAAAAAAATTGTGTGTATTTTGTTTATAGATAGGCCTAATTATTTCCCCCCATTCAGAAAAAAAATTTTTAAATTTGGATAGGGGGTGAAGGGATTATCAGGAAGAGGAATTGTTGGTAAAACACATAGAGTGTGTGTGTGTGTGGAAAACAGGTAGAGGATATGAGTATCCTTTAAATTAGATAGAGAAGGTGTGTGTGTATAGAAAGTTAATCAATATCTAATTTTTTCCCATTCTCTTAGCTAACTCTATAGCCCTTTGTTTCTCTTGTTTTTCTGTAGCGTGTTGGGATTTTCTACCCATGATACCACCACCCCATTTTCTTCTCATTGTAGTATCATCATTGAAGAATGACCGAATACTTTTACACAATGTTTCAAATTCCTTTGCGTCCTATATATACATACACACACGTATTAGATTCATATATATATACAGTTATCTAATTATATACAAACATATACACACATTCTAATATATATATATATATATTAGAAGCAGCTCACACATACTCTATCATAGAAAACACACCCAAATACACCTCCCTAAACACACACACATATCCCTACACCCACCCACATACGCACCTCTTTGCGGATGTTATCAACAGCAACAACACAGGTATTTTTCTTGTGTACAAGTTTTCCAAGCCTAGATTTTCCCTTGATAATGCAATAAGGTACATCCTTCTTTCTACACAATGCAGGTAACCATATAACCAATTCCATAGGGTCAACATCGTGTGCAATAACAACCAATTTGGCCTTCTTTAATTCAATTAAATCAGTTACATGATTTAAACCATATTTCAATAAAACAGGTTTCTTACTGTGAGCCATTTCACCCTCATCTTGTTGTTCTGCCTCTGCGGTCAAACGTGTTCTCTTTTGTTGAGGTGTTTCTGGCTTATACTTATCCAATAACTTAATCAATTGAGCAGCCTATAATATAATGTATAATTGTGGTATATGTATGTATGAAAATAAGTAAAATGGGTGTGTTAAAATGTGTGCTATGCGTAGAGAGTAAAGATGTATGTGTGTATAGAAAAAATAATGTGTGTATTGAATATCTAAGCTTGGATACATGTATAAACAAAAAAAAATTCCGTGAATGTTTATCAATATTCAATATTTAGATGGTGTGAAGGGTGTCATATATATATGATATACTATAAAAAAAAATGTTATAATATTTAAGTGAAACGACTGATTATTCATCACATATAAACATCTTTAACCCGCCCCAATATAGCAATTCCCAAGCTCACACACATACACATAGTACATACATGGTTCTTATTAAGGGGGTTATTGAATTGATTAAGAGCTGGGGGGACCTTCAAACGCTGTAATAAAATTCGTTTTTGTCGTTGCATACGAATATATTTAGGCCAGCGTACAAAACGACGGAGGTCCTTCTGTGGTTGGATGGCACCACCAACGCCAAAATTTCGGGGAGTTTTTTCAATAAATTTGTTGGCCGTTTTGGCAGGTGGGGATGTTTTCTTTGCCATAGGATTGGCAGGTAAACGCTTTGATGGTTTTTTGGTGGTTGGGGCCTATAGATTATGTGTTTATGAATAAGAGTGTGTGTATCTAGATGCGGGTTGAGTGAATGTGTGTTGTGGTATATATATGGGTGGATTTAGGGTGTTTATAAGAAGGTGGGTAAAAGGCGGAGGTTTATAATGTGATCATAGAAAGGTAAAGAGCATCATAATAGGTCAAGATAAATAGGTAATGTGATCAATGAGATATACAAAACCATAAAGATATTTTGAAATTTTTCCAAACTTGTTTCAAGAAGAGGTGTTATATTCATTGTGTTAATATGCGTGTATATACACACGTATATATTTAGGCAAAGAAGAGACATTATTCCTCACAAATACGCAACACACATTATATATACAACACTCATCACACATACAATACACATCATATATACAAAACATATCATATATAAAATACACATCACATACATAACACATATAAACAGGGCATATTAGATAAATCAAATACACATTTACAAGTAATTGGGTGTTATAGATATAGATATACACATAGTATATATACAAAAATTACGCTGATATACACACTACATTCATCATTGAAATAAAGAGAAGAAGTTTGTTAGCATACACACACAAAAAGAAGTAAAAAGGTCAACACGCATATACCAATGAGTACGAATATAAAAATATATACAAATATAAGGATTTACCATTTTATTGGAGAAATGGAGAGATGAAGATGTGTAGAAATATAAAAGAGGAGGAGGTAATTAAATACTAAACAAATTCACAGAAATGAATTTTTCCGTTGACAAGAAAATCATCAAAAAAGAAGAAGTGTAATTTGAAATTTGTAATTAGAAATTTGTATACAAAAAATGTGTACTCAAGAAAAAGAAGAGAGGAAGATGAGCGTGTGTGTGTGTGTGTATGCTATCTATTTATATATAAGAAAAGTGTGTGTATGTCAGGGGAATGTGAGAGGGGGGGGAGGGAGAAGAAGATTGAGTTCGTGTATAGATATGAAGAAGATTAGGAGATGTAGATGTATTTGTGTGCGAGTCAAGGTTGAAAGATAGGACCTATTTATTGCTTGTGTGTATGTATTATGTGTGAGGGTGTGTTATAGGTGTGTGTGTTATGTATGTGTATGTGATTGTTTGTGTTTTTCTGTGTGTAGGTTATGCATATCTATATATATATATATGTACAAGTACATAGCTTGTGCCTAAGTCTATGTATGTTTGTGGGGTGTGAGTATGTGTATGTTTCGGATGTAAGTTATAATTATAATTGAGTGTGTGTGTGTGGGGGTGTGTCCTACATGCTTTATAAAACAGTTACATCACTTAAGAGTTGTAGTCTCGTTTTAATCTAATATTATTTTGTATGTGTGAGTATATGATTCTCTATTTGAGTGTCTAAATTTATACAAATTATGTGAAATTGTATAGTATTTTAGGAACATCAAGCTTATGTTT
Source organism: Nephromyces sp. MM_2019 (assembly GCA_015657535.1). NCBI lineage: Eukaryota > Apicomplexa > Aconoidasida > Nephromycida > Nephromyces > Nephromyces sp. MM_2019. The sequence continues at coordinate 4,083 of JADHZB010000039.1, read as the reverse complement.
GTTGGAGAAATTATATACAAAACCTACACACTAACACACTTGTGCGTTATCTATAAACATAGAGTCTATTCTTCTCCCGAGATCTTTTTACCCACATACATATGTGCACCATGCAACAAGCAACACAAATAATCTACACACTTATACTAATCAAGTCAATTGACACACTTGTGAAAGTGTGTTTTTTTATATGATTTTGTTTAACAGATTGAACAGCTCAAGGTGTTATAGTGTTATACAAACACGAGCACACATTCATACACTTTGCAAACGCATAAGCTTTTATCTTTATTCTTTTCTACTCGAAGCTAACTAACAATTCACACAAACAGTTACACTCGATTAAAGAAAAACTTTACACACACAATTTGGACTCCTTTCACACACACACAAAATACTGCAATTACTTTCTTCCCACGCACACACAATATATGACTGACTACATTCTTCAGACACACACACCCATTTTCTTCTCACATACTTTACATTTTATGCGCACACATACATAGGTATAATTCATATTCTCTTGACACACGTTCTTCATACACGCACATAAAAAACCTTCTTCCTATATACATAAGCACATATTTATATGTATAGATATAAAAGCACAATAGCATACACACACACACATAGCATTTTTTCTTCAGTCCCCAACATCTTACATTTTTCTTCTTCCTTCACATATTACATAAAATTACATTTCACACTCACATACTCACATACTTTTCACATTTTCTTCTTTCCTTTACATTTTTTATAAAGGATTACACTCTCACATACACACACCAGTTTTTCTTCTTTCCTTTACACTTCTTGTAGAGGGTAAAATATACACTAACACATATTATTTCTCACTTCACTTTCTTCTTTCCTTCACATATTTTTACAGAGGATTACCTCTTTCTTAAAATTTGACGTTTTGACATTTTCTTGTTAAAATATTTTTAAATTTTTAACAAAAATGACGTTCGTTAAAGTCGTTAAAAACAAAGCGTATTTTAAACGCTACCAAGTTAAGATGAGGAGGAGAAGAGGTATACATTTACACTAATAATATATATGCATATTCTTGTATATATACGGAGATGCGTCTATAGAGATAAATTTTTCCTTATGGCATTCCCATTACTCCTATTTTTAATACTCAAACACACAGAAATTCTTAATAAATTGATTGCTCACACACTTGATCACTGAGTATAATCTCATCACACACTTCTCATAGATACACTAAAATATTCATCTATACATATCGAGAAATAGAACATGTAAGAACATAGACGATATATAGAGCATCATTTTGATAAAGAAGCATGCTCGTATATACATAATCAATTATTTCCGGTTAAAAAACGCTTGTTAAACCAATCTTGTATTTTATGAGTTGTCGTATACCGGAAGAGTAATATTATCCCATTTTTAAAACCGAGGGTGTTTGTATATATTTTCGTCAAATCACCACTCGACCTGTCCTATGGGACAATACTATACAAAAATTTATCGAACATTTTTGCATTACTTAATACAATTGTACTCGTCTTTACACATAGAGCACATATAATTGACATATTTTTATATACAGAGTCATATACAATAGGTAGTATGTATAAATATTAAGTAATTCTTTCGACACTTATATACATAAATAATTAATAGTATTTATATACATATAATTACCTTTTACTCTTAAATTTATGTACAGATGGTAAAACAAATTATAGAAGACGTCGAATATTGATTTCACAGGATAAGAATAAATACAACACAAAGAAATATCGATTTGTAGTTAGGATAACTAATTCAAAGGTTATCTGTCAAGTAATCTATGCTACACTCAACGGTGATTTTGTGGTATGTTCCGCTGATTCCTCTGAGCTAACAAACTATGGTGTGCCTGTTGGTTTGACCAACTACTCAGCCTGTTATGCCACAGGCCTCTTGTTGGCCCGACGCCTTCTCCAAAAATTGGGAATGGATCAAGAATTTAAAGGTGCTGAAGAAGCCACTGGTGCAGAGTATCATGTCGAGGAAGACTATGATGAACGTAGACCCTTCAAATGTTTCTTAGATGTTGGTATCATCAGAACTACTAAAGGTATATACTCTTTTGTGTATTTTAATCGGGGCGGAAGGTATTCAGATAGATGACTGTGGTATATATTTCGAAAGAAAATTGCATATACATTTACATACATAGGGAATTTCTACAAAAATAGAAATTGTGTTTGTGGATTTTAAATATACACAAAACGTTCGTAACCATATAATTAGATGTAACTATAATTAATTCAATGATGATATCAACCCGATTTGCAGATTTTCCATGAATTGCAATTGCTTACCAAATCTGATATATATATGTATATATATATATATATTATTGTATAATGTACATACACTATTATAAGCAAATCCCACAATATCCATAACATTCTTAATATAGGAAATCGTGTATTCGGAGCAATGAAAGGTGCATGTGACGGTGGTTTACATATCCCACACAGTCCTTCAAAATTCTTCGGTTCTAAAGATGACGAAGGTGCAGAAGCACTCAGAGCCAGAATCTTTGGTACACACGTAGCTGATTATATGAAGAGCCTACAAGATGAAGACCCTGATAAATATCAACAACATTTCAGCCACTATATTAAGCACAACATTGAACCAGACACTATTGAAAAGATGTATGGAGATTGCCACAAAATGATTAGGGCAAACCCTGAATCTAAATCGGCCAAGAAAGTAAAATGGACTCCCACAAAGGAAGGAAATGTTATCAAAACTTCCAAGGGATCATACGTACGCTTCAAGAAATTGACTGGCGAACAAAGAAAAGAAAGAGTTACCCAAAAGGTATGTCACTGTTTGAAATTTTTTTGTATGGGGAAGGGACGCAAAGTGTGTATACTTATCTTTAGTATATGGTTTTTGTTATAGAAGTACAAACTGTGCGACCTTGGTGTAAATTTCATATAATAAATATATTCTAAGATTCTAGTTTTTACATGTTTAAATATAGTTTTTACATATAAACAATTAAGTTTATTCATAATTACATTCTTATTTATATTATAGATGATGAAAATTCAAGAAGAATTAGAGGCAACCTCAGCCGCCGAATAATATATGTCATCATTTTAATAAATTTTATTTTCAATTTTCCAACAACTACAACAACCCCTACTAACTTAATGCTTTTACTATCTGAAAATAATTGTTTGTTTGTTTGTTCTTTATATGTATCAAATAGAATATACATATTATGTGTATATATATATATATATGAATATATATCCTATAGTATATACAAATATAGTCAATACCCATTGAGATCTTCACACAATCATGTAATTATCTCAAGTATAATTGACATAAAAATTGTGAGTTTGTATTGGAATTTATTTAAGAATTCCAATTCAAACACACATACATTTTACATACACATACATGATTTAAATACGCAGAATCATGATGAAAAATAACTTTATGGGTAATTTGCATCTGATCATTCATGATCGATCACATTATAAAGTATTCAGATGTTCTGATGTGTTATATTTATGTCGAAACATACATATTATTTATCTGCCCACAAGATGAGATATAATACAGACCTGTACTGAAGGCAATATTTGTCATTATGCAGAAATCTATATTTATACTTCTGATAGGCAAACACACTTATTTTACATATAAAGTAGTAAATATACATACATATTATTATATTATGTATATAAAAATTTATGTGTATACATTACATTCAGCTATATCAGATATGTATTCACACAATACAAGAATACATTCTTGGGTTGCTGAGATAATGAGAATAGTTTAGAAGTAAATTGGTGACATCTCTAAATGATATATACCCTAATATTTCTAAATAAATACACATATGTTTTAATATATAACTAGCCCTGAGTGCATGTTAACCCCTCGTATTTAGAAACTTAAATCATTTGATTTGGTTATTCAATATGGGGGTAGTAGGCATTGCACATATCGAATAGAGTGGACATATGTTGAAGCTCTTTGACACATACCTAAAATTGCTTCCGTTCCCGTTTACTACAACTTATT
>JADHZB010000038.1:0-17502 GCA_015657535.1 Nephromyces sp. MM_2019 | reverse complement strand
TATATATATATATATATATAGTTTTGCTCATTCTAGAGGTGACGAAAATTGTTTGTTGCATCAGCAATAAATATCAGCAACACGGACTCAATTTTTCATAATCATAGCATTGTGTATATATTTGTTTATGTTTGTATGTTTGTAAATGTGTGTATTCTTGGTTTAATATGAAATAAATGTGTATTTGGGTTTTGCTCATTCTAGAGGTGACGAAATTGTTTTGTGCATCAGAAATAACATCAGCAACACGGACTCAATTTTTCATAATCATAGCGTTTTAGGCTTGTGTGTGTGTGTGTGAATGATATAGATATGCAATTAAAAAATTTAAAATGTGCAATGTAAATGTATTATTTGCTCATTCTAGAGTTAATGAAATTGTTTGTTGCATCAGACATGAATATCAGCAACACGGACTCAATTTTTCATAATCATAGCATTATATCTATGTATGTGTACATATATGTAAATATATAGGATTGTGGATGTGATTATCGTACATTGTGTTCGTCTCTATGAGCTTTTCTAAGGGCAGCATAGGCTTGGAATTTCTTATCTTCTTCAGTGATGGTCCAAGTCTACAAAATAAAAATTAACAAATAAAATGAATATAGAGGCTCTTACACACATATATATATATATATATATATATAGAATAAAATCCCTATTCTTTAAAAAATTATAAAATGCAACATGATACAAAGTTATACGCACATTAGATAATAAATCCGATATTCAACTATACACGCACATAAAATCCCATAATCCCCACACACACACACCTGAGATTTTTGTGCTTTTTTGTTTTTCATGGGTACAGCATCAGCTATAGACACTTGTTTGACAGTTTGCATCGTCTCCTTGGATTTACAATCATCAACCAAACCATTGAATCCCCTCTTTGGGCTACTTCTTCTTGGGAACATAACCACCTTTTGTAAATACATTTTTAGGCGTCCTCTGTTGGCCTCCATTGATTGAAAAGATTTAGATTTTCTACGATGATCAACAGCTATACGCATCATCTTTGCTGTAGCTTTTGTTAGACCCATACTCTACACACAATTATGTATATATAGTAATTATATTTTTGAGCTACACTTGCAGTATATACACTTGTGTTAAAAAAAAGAATAATAATTTTAAAAACATATAAATATATATATATATATATGTAGATAAGGGGACAAGGAGTTCTATATAAATGCTGAGGAGTGAGGAGTTTTAAATAAATAGAAATGTATGTTTCTAATGATGAGTTTTTGAATATAAGAGTGTTTGTAAAGTAATTAATTATGTAATGTAAGTGTGTAATGGAAGTGTATAATTACAGATTATAATGGGAGTTTGTAATATTAAGAGTATACAGTGAGAGAATAGGGTTAGTGTGTAAGGTGAGAGTGTAAGGAAGATAAGAGTTTACGAGGTGATTCTATGTATATAAGTGGTAAGCTTGTAAGATAAGTATGAATACCTTGATTTCATCGAGTGTGAACCCTTTACCCATCCTCTTCTTAATGTTGTGAAATTGTGTTGGAGGGTGTACGACAGGTCGGAGGTAATCTGTGGGTCTGGGAGCCAATTTTGCCGCCTTCTTTTGCCTGGCTATCCTTCTGGAAGTCTTTCTGGCTGGTTGGTTAAACCAAGTACGGACATGTCTTTGCCACCATTTGTGTAAGTGGACGTTTGGGAGTACGTTGTTATGGCTAACCATTGTGTGTGTGTAGATATATATATATGTGTGGGTGGCTGGGTGTGAGTGTCGGTGTATGTGTAAATAAAAAGAATGTAGATAAAATATGTAAAGTTGTTAATTTGAGGGAATTATTGTGTAAATAGTATGTGGAAAGTTAAATTGTGTGTGATATTTCTACACACACATATATATGTTAAGAAGATGAAGAAAGTGAGGAGAAGAAGAAGAAAGAAATAATTTATAAAGAAAACAATTAAAGAAGAGTGTATGAAAAAAGCATAATAATCATTTATACACACACATACATTCAAATTGACTGTGAGGGGATTGTCTAAGTGTTCGTGTAATTTTTAACTAGGCGTAGTTATCTTACTCTATGTGTAATGTGTGTGTATGGGTAGTGTTAGATATGGGTAGCATGTGTGTGTGAGTAGTCTATGTATGAGTGTTGGTGGTATGTGAATGTATTAGTAGTATGTGTTTGTGTAGTAGAGTGTATGTGTGTTGGTACTGTGTGTGTTTGTAACAAGTGTAGTGTTGTGGGTGTAGGTAATGTGTGTATTTGAATGCTCACTGAGCATGCATATATATAATTATATGTGTGTGTGTATGTAATCTAGAGAGATAAGAAAGCATGTTATACATAGGATAATGATAATTGTTTGTATGTAATTTGAAATTATGTGATTTGTTAAAAGTTTATTTCAATATCCTATAAAAAGATATATATAATGTGAATATTATGTATAGATTTAATATAGTAGAATTAATAAATTAGCTTACAAAGCTTATAATGAGTATCATGTAAATATTTGCTGCATTTTGTGTCTAGTTCATTTAACACAACTACACAACTCTAATGTATGTAACAAAGTGTATGTGTAACTATGTGATTTGCGTGTGCCAGTGATGTTTAAAGCATGTGTGAAATAGCTGAAAGGTTTTATGTTTATAGCTTTCTCAATTGTGTAATGTGTCTAGGGCTACATTTGTTTATGTGCGCACACGTTGTAGGATTTTAATGTCCTAACTAACCCTTGCACGTGCGTAGCGCTATGCGTGTGAAATGTTAACAATTGTTTAATGTGGGCAGGGTATATATTCACAATTGTTATGTGCGCGTATGTATGTGTACGGTTACATGTCTGTGATTCTCACACGTATGTAAATGTGTGCTGTTATGCAGTATGTTAAGAGATGTGTGTTATATACTTAAATGATTAACAACATCACAATAGGCCAGTTAAATATTAAAGGTAAATAGCTATAACAAAAGTGTATGTACATTGGAAGCTAAAACATTCTAGTACTCAGAAAACTAATTAAACAGTACAATAAATTAGACTAGGCTGTAAGAGTAACTAAAATAGATGACAATCCCAGCAATCTCTATGATAAGTAATTAGAGCGAGCCAAGCTGAAAATGAAGTATAGAGAGAAATTAATATAAACAAAAGCAGGGAAATATGAATAAGAGAAAAAAATTGACAACTTCTAAGGAAAATTTTACTGAGGATTCAATTAGAATCTCACAAAGAAATGCGCATTATCATCCTAAATTTTCACTTTCTAATAGTTTAAACTTTAGAGTTTTATGAAAACGAGAAATCAAATATTTAGAATTTTGTGAAAATAAGTAGACATACAAAAGAAATTTTACAAGCATGGAAGAACTTTTAAAATTTCCGTGTATAATTAATCAATGTTCGGCACTGTATATTTTCTTTTGAGCTTCAAAACAAACAAGGATTTAATTAATTAATATTTACTATGGGCCAATAATATAACACTACTTGAATAAAGTTTTCTAAATTGTCTCTTAAGTGTTTATCACCTTCTATAAACTTTTAAAATTTGATTATCATAAGTGCCCATAGAACATCACTTTTAGTATAATCCTTACATTTCGTTGAATATTTGAATGAGTACAATGTGTGTTATTTGAGAATGTATGTAATGGCCATAGGTGTTTGTGATTAGTGTTTAAGTGTAAGCAATGTAGCAAAATGTAATTTCTTTGAGTTTTGAACCGATTTAAGTCAGTTTCAATAATTTTTTAGTCACATATCTAATTTGAACTTTTTATCAAATTAGTATTAGACTTAAATCAATCATAATACACCACTTTGAAAGCATATAATTGATTTGTGAGTGGAAAAATACGTGAAATGTTTATTTAATTGTTATGATTTATGTGTAACAAACATGTTGTAAGTTACAAAAAATGGGTATACATAAACATATGTTTTAGATATTAATAAATAACTCAATGGTGACAAATGAAATATATATATATATATAAGATTCTAATTTGTATAGTGTAAGTTATGGATTTTTATTATAAGACTCACACACAGATATGAAGTGTATATATTTTTAGTAATTTTATAAAATTCTTGATTAAAAATTAGAACTAGTAAAGTGTTTGAAAATGTTTGTTTAGAATCTAAATAACAAATGATACACCTCACAAGTAGGTGCCCACCAGCAAGTGTGCAAAAAAATAGTATTAATATTATTTACAATTTGTTAAATCGAATCAATCTTGAAAATCAAAAATTTAAACACATGTGCGTTTGTACAAATCTTACAAGACTAACGTGCACATATTAGAACATAAATGTAACACGTACAAGTTACCATGTAAATCATATAAAAAGCTGTGTGCATGCTATGTATAAATTTCATCAAGAAACGCACGCAGGTTGTAGCTAAAAGTTATACCAAAACGTTGAAACATTACAGGTATATATTGAATAGAAGCTAACACAGGTTAACCTGGATGCCATACAAAAGTGCACGTTGGGTTTATTTAAAAAACTGATGATTAGGAATTTTTACAAATTGCATGTAAATGATATACAATGGTTTCCGTATCGTTCATGATTCAATTTTATCTTCAAGCCTTTCTAGCATGGTAACTACTCTATAGAAGCTTTCACAAAGCTAGTGTAGGTCTTAAACTCAAGGGTGCACATGTTATATATAAAATTAATATAGAAGTAAATATGTGCATAAAATCTATATAAATATTTTATATAATTATAGTTGTGTAAGAAAATTTAATATAAAAATTCCACACGAAAGCAAATTATGTTTAGAGTATAGATGACTAGCAAAAGCTTTCGAAATGAAAAAAGATGTTAAGAAAACCACAAAAAGATTGTTGACATATTTGTTCTAAATAATTATATATAACTTTATTGTTTCCCTAGCTTAACTTATTTTTAATTTTAAATGTAATTATTTAAAACATGGAATTAAATAAATAAATTTATATTTAGTAAAAAAAGCTTAGTAAATTTCTGCAGTTTATATGCTTTTTGTAGATATAATTTGATAACATTTGGTTGATATATGTGCTAAAGCTATTTTTAATGTACAAGAGATAAAAAAAACTTCACGTTATTTTGTTAGAATTTTATTATTTTATCCAATTTACTCATACATTTTAGCCTTTCTACCCTCTATATTTACAAGCATATTCTGTAATATAAAAAAATTTTAATAGTATTTATGCTTTATAAGTTCTCCTTTTTTTCATAAAAATTCTTATAAATATGTCAAGATACGAAATCACTACCTCTAAAATTTATTGAGAAAATTTTGTTTACATTTTATTTACATCTATACTTAATTTTTGTAAACTCACTTCTACTCAACTCCTAGCACGACTTATTTGATTAATTTACTACACAAATTTTACTCAAATTGCACAACACTTTAATGCAGATTATATCAATTTTTGATAACATATGCATATTTAATAGTACTCACCCATAAACTCGTAAACGGTTTTATAAAAATTATTTAGTACCATCACTCACATAAACTAAAACCAACGCAAACCTTATAGCTAATCTCAGCCCCTGTTAAACCAACTCTTAGTAGATTTGTGCTTTCAATTTATACAAACTCCCAGATATTTAAATAAGGGTGCTGAATCCAATTTCGTAAGTTTTTACATATACTTAATAGTGCTCACTTACTTAAACATATATCTTAAAACACTTACACATACATTTATCAACTATAACAAAAACTATCTTACATCTACACACAGCACCTCATACACACCTAAATCCTTACCAAGACGTTATCCACTTTCATAAACTAAAACCCATTCAAAAGACAATACATTAACACACAACACAGTAAAGACTCTCGACCCAATATACTCCTCCCCTCCTCTAAAAGCTATTGAACCAAATTCTGAGTATAAATATCTCTCAAAATGTGTTCGATTTTATATCCATAAGCAACCAACATCTCGTTATTTTCACTAAAATCAAAAATTTTTATGATCATACAAAACAGACCTCTTCTTGGGAATTATAGCAACTCCCCTCAACAATAAAATGGACCCTACAAATCGTAATAAACCACCAAAAGTCAATAACCCTGAGATTCATAACCTTCAACACGATATTATGTCCCTTGAAATCAAAGAGCACGAGGACGAAGAATACACTGAGAAGGTGCCTGATGAAATTATTTCATTTAACCACCCCACTGGCTTCCCCCAAGCCACTCACAGAAACAACAACGAGAGTTCATCCGTTTCCTTAAAATCCACGAAGAGAGAAATGAAGATCTATATTATACCTGAGAGCCAGATTAAGACCCCACTAAATAAAGATCAGAGTAAAGCTGTTATCGAAGTATTGGATGAAGCAAATGTTGCTAAATTACAGTGGACAAATCCCATTCTCAATGAAGAAGAAGAAAATGCAAACAAGAGTTTACCCAAATCTATTAACAATTGGCAAATCGACATGCTACGATTCGATCATGAGGGTCGAATATGTACCAAGCTAGTACGTCCACAAAAAGATGACGATTCTAGTGATTATGAAGACCACATGTATTATTACAAGGGATTACATCATCATGGTGATCAAGCACATCTCCCAGGTATGGTATTTATCAGTAACCTACAACCTAAATATTGTTATGCATTTCTGTGCATACTTATCTTGATTTTCCTCACATTTAGATTGATTTCATTAGCATACATATGAGATCCATGTCAAAATCAATGACTTAATGCCTATACATTAATTAACATCCTGTTCAATCACTAATTAACTCTCATTAACACACAGGTTACACACTTCCTGAACTCTTTCACTTGTCACAAAGTTCTTTTGGGTCTCAGCGTTTATTGGCACTAAGGATTATAGCTGAAATTTTAGCTCATGCTAGGCAAGGTGTACCATTTTTCATACCAACATCATCAAAGTCAACGAATTCAGCTGCACCAGAAGAAGATATCAACCCTCTTGCTTCAACTGCATTTGGATTTGGTATTAATCGATTTATGAATTACATCATCTGCGATCTAAACATAGCCAATCTAATTATTGCAAATTTGTCTGATTCAAGCCCTGTTGTACAGACAGCGACACTTCATATCTTTTCAAATCTAGTTTTTTTACCCATTTCCTGCTACAATATCGATAAAATTGGCGAACCAATGCCCTCACCATTTCACAACACTAAGCCACAAGTTAGCTATATACCTCAAGCTACTTCTGACTCACATCAATCATGTGTAGACTTATTCAATATGATTTTGGAAGATAACAATGCCACACCTAGCATAAAGCGTACATGGGACTCTTCAAGAAAATTTGACCACCTTATCAAGGATGAACCAGCAGTTCAATATTTTTGCTATGCTGCTATAAATAACTTAGGGCTAACATTCTTAACCGAATACTCTTTGGAAACTTCTCTGAAATGCTTGAATGAATTTCCCAAGAATCAAATTACACCAATTTATTCTTGTGAGGCTATGATTGCACATAATATATTGAATAGTAATTCTAAGGACAAATTCCACCCACAAAATGACATCCTCAACAAGTTCCACTTGAATCAGATTATCCCCACAGATGCCCAAGCTTCAACACCTATGAAAATGGAGGAGTTTATTTCTTACTTAGTTATCTCTCACGGAATAATACTACAAGTTATTGAAAATTTGAAACAGCATGATGAATCATCTAAAGCTAAGATTTATTTCTTAAGATTATTGAATGGTCTTGCTCTTCACAGCTCTCCCCTAGCGCTATACCTCTCAAGGCTTGTTACTCTAAATTCTTATTTGAAATCAATTGCTCCAATAGATGAGTATGATGATTTTTCTCTTTGTTTATGTTTTCACATGCTAGCATATTTCTACTCCATTCGCTCTGTTCTTTTGGAATCTGTACCTAAATCTTGGAAAGAGCTCGAAAATTCAGTTGCAAAACCACTGGTTATGAAAAGTATAATGTTGACACTAAATAGCTCACCTGAAGAAAATATTTCACAAGTTGATAATTACATTCACATGTCGTGGTCCAGCAATTGTAGTGTGCAAGCTCTCAAATTTACAAGGCTAGATTCTTTTATGGGGCTTTTCTCTGACCTGTTTACTTCACTACTGCCATTAATTGAAGTATATAGCGCCAAATTGAAAAATGCACTCACCACTATTGGTGAATCTGAATCTGATAAAAGCGAAAAACTGTTTACTATGTTGATTAATAATGATGGAGCTGTTTATAATCAAATACTACTTTATGCATGCTCTGAACTATCTTCCCTAAGCTCAGACCCAATGCAGGTTAGTTATTTTATCTTGAATATAAGATTATTCTCCGGTTTTGTATAGGCATAACAATTTTGTTTTCTTGCCACTCTTAAAATATGACCTTTCTTTTTAAATATCCCCATAACCAACATCTATTTTCTATATCAGATTTCTATGATGTTGAAGCACGCCTCGTTTTTCTGTGAATACTTCGCGCTTTATACTCAAGAGAAAGAATCCCCTCTCACTGCATCCATTGTCTCGCAATTATATATAAGCTCAATTCGTTTCTTAACAAAATCTAATTACTCCCTCTACAAATTGATGCTAAGCATTAAGGATAATTCTACCAATAACCCCGGAATTATATTTAATCCTCTAATATCAATATGTAATGAACTTTCAGACACACTTTCTAGATGGAGTTGGAATACCCAAAATAATATCCGAGCTATCGAAATGTATGGAAGTCTCTTAAGTAGCACTGTTAAGAATATTTTCAAATACATACGTAACTGTGATATAAAATATGTTGTTCATTACTGCACTGAGATGGGTTGGACCCTTGGCACATCCCACACTCCACTATTTTACAACGATCCCTCATTTCACTCCGAATCAGCCCCTTTTAAGAGGATGGTACTACATTGTGGAGTTGGTACTCAAATTCTTGATTACTTTAGTTCATTATTAAAGATGTCCAATCTTCTAGAACACCTAGCACCGAAAATCGATTTCAACAACATAAAAGATCAATGCGTCAAATTACTTGACACACTCAATAACTATTGCTCTTGCTTATTCTTGGAGATTAGAGCTGCTACAAGACGTCGAGCTAGATCAAAGGACAACCAGCCAGCATTGCCAGCAGTTCCTGCGTTTGAAATATTTGCTAAGCTCATCCTATCGTGCTGTAATTTCCTTCAATTATTAGGTAAAATGCCATATTCTTACTCAATATAATTATAAATGTTTTCATCTATATTTGTTTTCTTCTTTTTCAGAAAAGCCTCAAGAATTTAATAGTGAACTGATCCCAACTTCTTGTATATCAGCACTAGCTTGTACATGCACAACATCAACAGTTTTCAAAATCTTCCAGTTGCTCTATACAAATCTCCATTTACCTCCAAGATATTCTAATTGGAAGAAAAAGGATAACTGGAATCATCTAACTTCTCTTATAACTTCAATTGCTCTGGGCAACCCACTATCATTAACTTTCCTAAATCATCCACAATCTCATGATAGCATAAACCTAACCCTTAGTATTAATGCGCTTGATGCATGGTTGATAGTTTTACCTCAGCATACCTATTTCTGGGCTAGCAGTATAAATAAAGAAATGTGGCCCCTTATGAAAAATAAAAAAACTATTTACAATGTTCTCTCCAACGTTTTCTGTATGTCGATAGATATCCTAATCTCTGACACAATTCTTAAATATTTGCGAGATTTGTATCCTAAGCGATTAATTCTCCAATCACTCAGCTCGATATTTTCTTCACAAGGTCCCCAAGAAGCACTGAAACATAACATTAACAATCTTCACCATGATTCGACGGTACAAAAACAGCTGAAACGCTTCATAAAACATTATTTCCATGATCGTATAATTGAATCCTTAAGGCGGGCACCTTTCATAAACACTACATACTCCAAAAAATACCTAGATCTTTTCTATGATGTAATATCTATCTGGTCCATTATTTCTAATTTTCACATGTTTGGCTCATACAAGCTAGATAGCCTTGTTGCAGTATCTAAAGAACTTATTGATTACCAATGCCACTTTCAATCAATTACTTTTCCAGCCCATACCCCGAGAATGCAAATTTTTGGGGAATCTTATGACACCGAAGAGGAAATTATGAACTCTAATTACTTTAAGAATTGCATGAAACTAAAATCTAAAATAGATAGTGGTAGCATCGAGGATATCAATTCTAGTTCGCTTTTGCTTTTCTACACTAGTTCAATTTTTCCAGATGTTTTTCGAAGATCGATTTGGGATGAATCATTGACAATGAGAACTCTCTCGAAGGCTGTTAGGGTACGTGATCACTCTGGCTTTTTGAAAGATAATAAACTAATACACTTCAATGGTTTAATAGGACCTATACAAGTGTACATATCTAACCCAACAGATGACCATGAGCTACTACATCGATATAAAAGATTTATCAAGAAGTTTACTTCGGACAAGGAGTTTGAAAATGGTTGCCTAGCAATTTTCATTGCACTTCATCAAATTATTTGCTATTTATTTAAAATCGGTACAAGCTTAACTGAATACATAGGCTCTTGTAAATCGGAGAAATTACAACATTTAATAACTGCTATTGACTTGATTTTCACCTTTGAAAACATAAAAGAAAATCAATAATTTTAGGACATATAATAACTGGTACCCGTTTCTTTATTTTTCGAATTTCTTAATTTTATTCTTACTTAAAATATACTAATCAGTTTTTAAAAAGCAAACTGTAATATTTTTTCTGTATATATAGTAAATAATGATAAACAGATTTGAATTTATTTTCCCAATTTTCTTCTCAATCGGGAAATAACTAAAAATTTACTCAAATTAATTTTTAATATATTGGAAAATATCTCATACTATTTTGAAACTGCTGGGCTAAGTTTACTGCCTTCTCCATTGTACCTCTTTGCAGGCGATGTCTTTGAATGTGTCCTAATTTTATAATGTCACTAATTAAGACACAAATAATTTTGATCAGCCTGTACTTTTAAAATCGTAGACGAGCTCATTTTCTATTGCCGCTAGCTCTTCTTTCATTTTAGACCTCTCTAAACATTATAAGTTATAAAAACACTTTACAACCTTATGACCCACAAACCTTTTATTTTACTTAGGGCGTGCATATATAACAAATAGTGATTTATCGTTTAAAATTACCTTATTTGACTTTTAAAATCTGAGTTGGGGATATCCATATGCATATTGATTACTCTAAAAATTATAAAGTAATCCATTTCATATAGAACAAATATTTTTACGGAAATGGACTTGGATTAAGATCACCAAGTGGTGGTTGGAAAATTGACTGCTCTTGTACTGGTTGCTTAAACTACGTTATATGAATTATTTTAATAAAATTTGTGTTAAGTGAATACATTATTTTTTGGACACTGAAGATGTATACTAATATAATTTCTTTAAACTCACCCGTGTTTGAGAGAATCTTATAACTGATTGAGGTTTTATTTTACAACCAGACAATTGCTGAAAACCAAAACTATATTTAAGTGTTATGCCTTCGAATTATCATTACCTTCGACAAGACCTCTATAAAAAAAATCCAGAGCGCTGAAGATAAAATGGCCTTCATTGCTTCCAAGGCCTTTTTCTTTTTAATTGTGAAACAGAATAAACATTAAAACAAAAAAGAAGCTTAACTAACTGTATTTCCTGAAACTTGAAATGAATATAAAAAATTAAAGAAGTCCCTTTTGAATTCGAGCTTTTTAGATGTAATATAAGGCTCAAATATTCCATGATTTTCATTGATATATTTGCATTGTTTGGAAATTCTTACAAGTTGAAAATATTGTAAATTGAATTTTCTTCCTTTAATACAAAACGAAGCTGAAATATAAATCCTAATATATTAAATATACCTGTTTTTCGAGTTTTGTAAATTGAGATTGTTGTTGTAAATTAACATCTATGGTAATTCATTGAAAATTAATCTAATGTATTGAAAAAATGAGTTCAGTGTTTTCCAAGAGCTACACACAAACTTTTCAAGTATCAGGAGCCATAGCTATAAGCATATGAAAAGAATTTCGAGTTTTATTTCATCTTTAAAGTGTAATTACATTCAAATTGTATTGTTTATTTTATCTTTGAGAGTTATTGTATGTTAGAGTTTTTAAGTACTAGCAGTAGATACTAGTTAAATATTTTGTGACAGATGTAATTGTTCTTATCTTAGAAAGTTATCATTCAGCAACAAATTTAATAATGTTTCCTTTATGTTTCAATAGCAATGCCTATCTTCAGCATTAAAATAAAAAAAAACACTTGTCAAATTCTCCTAATAAAGAAATGCAACTAGAGGATAAATTAGATTTTTAGGAATAGTAAGAAAATGCTCGATTTGTTTGAATTGGTTGCATTTCATATTTTAATAAATGGTGTATCTAATTATAAAAATTTAAAGCGGTTCTTCGCAAATTCCACACAAATCTTTATTAAAATAATTCATATGCACATGAAAATGGTTTCATTCATGTTTCATATCACAATTGATTAAACCTATGATTCGTTTGAATGCTTCAAAACAGTCATAAACTACTGGCACTAGATTTTTTTTTATTTTTAAAAATTCATAATTAATTAAAAATACTTCTTCTTGCCCACAATACTAATAGCTAGACAATTGTTAGGATTTATTTGAAGCAAGAATCATAGCCTTTAGAACTACATAGACTAGTAGTGTTATTTAAACCTTTTCATCATGCGTGACCTACAGAAATACTTCAAATTAAAGTGAATCACAATTATATATACTAAACATAAATGTGTACTAACAAAATTAATCCATAAAAATAACATTCATGATTGTTAGTGTTAATAACCAAAAACTTGATGTCCATTTTTAACATTATCACACTTCTTAATCATTTATTTAATCTTTAAGAGTATATAGATATTAAGGCATTACTATATAAACATTTTAACTCTCCATTAGGCTATTACACCCTACTCCTTATATTGCCTAATAACGTATGATTCAACAACAAAAATTAAATCCTATTGGACACCTTTAGAAAATTATTCTCAGATCCTAAGCTACATAAACCATTCTCAGCGGGATGGCTACACATGACCCTGAGAACCAAAACCAACCTATTGAAGATGATGATGACGATTTTGGTAAGATATTAGGATTGATAGGAATTTTAATATATGTCAATAACAAGGATTTCTACATGAATCAGTAATGACTATGATCACATATAAGGTTTTTGATATTACTCTGGTTTATTTTATTCCCCCTAACCTCTTGGACATACTTCAATTAAAAACTCTCTGATTCCTATTCAAACCCAATGATAACATATAATTCATTCATACTCGCCATTAAGATTCATACTATAGATAACTATCATCAATTAGTTGACACCTTATGGTGTCGTTTATTTTATTACATTTGATACGCCTGATAGCACATTACACACAAACTGAAGGACTCAGCAAGACTCTACTGGTCTATATATTAAATGATTATTTCTTATCTTTTTACAGGGCCACCACTACCCCCCCCATCATCCACTAAGAAACGTAGTAGACGTAAGTTGAGTTACATTAGTTAGGTCTATCCTATATGAAACTCTAAGAGAAAAACTAAGCTAATGATATAACCTACATTTCCCTTTAAATTATTAATTTTATAACAGCGAAAATCAATGAAGAATTGTATTTAGAAAACCTTCCCAATGCCGATGTTTATGAAAAGAGTTTCATGCATAGGGATACTGTATCTATGGGTAAGCTATGACAAAGAGTAAAATAGTTATATTTTAGCAGTCAAGCCTTTTCAATGAGAAAATTTTATTACACATTGATTATGAACGAAAATTAAGCTAATATATAACTTGAACTTTTGTAGCTTCATTTTCTTTTTATATTATAAAGCTTCAAACCCTTGACTGTTTTTCAAATTTTTTTCCTTATTTCACCCCAGTTTTTGTTAGTAGACGATATAATATCCTAATTACGTGTAGTATCGATGGTCATATCAAATTTTGGGAGATATATAGCCAAGAGATACGATTCACTAAACATTACAGAGCTCACTTTTGTAAGTAAAAATAAGGAATCACTCAAATAACACCTATAATCATCAAACAAAACAATTCAATACACATGAGTAGAAAATTAATAAGTTTATACTTCATGTCACAGTCTCCCTTTCATTTGTATTTCTTTTAGCGCTATTAACGGGTGCATGCCTTTCATTTGATGAGTCTATGTTTGGCTCAGTTGGTAAAGATGAAGCATTCAAATATTTTGACGTGAGGAATGCTGATATGGTTGTTATGCTCAAGTTAAAGTTTATGCCTCTTTCTTGTGAGTTTGTTTATGCTAGGGGAGCCCCTGAGCCTATTATTGCAATGTACGTACACTCATTTTGTTAACTTCTAAGCACCACTACGTAAACATAGAGATACATATATATAATTACTGAGATTTGTAGTTATATATATATATATATATATCTATATATCTATATAAATACAAGAAGTATGAAATAAATTTTGATCTACATACACATACAATTGTGTGAATGATATCTCCTTTCATTTTTTTCAGTTCATGTAGCAAGGACTCATTGATACGTCTATTTAGGCCTACCATGGATCAACCATTCTTGAATGAAGTTAAATGTCATCATCAAAGTGTAAATATCCTTAAATATAACCCAACATTAGATGTGTGTATTAGTGCTGACCCATCTGGAGCAATAGAGTTATGGCACCCACGCACTGGATGTCAACCAACTCCAATTTCTACCCAAAATGCAATTAAATTTGAGCTTAAATCAGACACAGATCTGTACGAATTATTTAAGGTTAATAAATTTAATGCTACTCACACATACAATATATATATATATATATATACATGGGCTTGTGCTTAATTTTACATATATTTAATCTTTATACGCATATTTATTATATATATTGAATTATATATACCTTATATATGTATTATTATATACATTTATTTATATATATGTTTAAATGTACTTTTGTATATATAGGTAAATATATATATAACCTTTTATATATATATATATATATATATATATATACAACATATGCACACATTCTATTTTATATCAGAAAAAGACAAATGCTATATCAATTGTTATTAGCCCAAATAGTAAATATTTTGCTGTGATGTGTAAAGACGCTCAGCTACGAATTTACAACTTTTCATCGTGCAAGATTTGCCGTATATACGATGAATCAATGGATGTACGTACACATTTTTTATATATCTTTTAATAGTTGTCTATGTTTTATGTGTGTGTATATATAATTCATATATTTAATTCAATTAAATATTCACTTTATCACATATCTAAAATCCAATTGATTAATTTTTTTTTCCACTTTCTTTTATTTTTAATATAGAATAAGATAGATTTTTAAATTATGCCCACAACACATATATTCAACTATCGCCTTCCCTCCATACACACTCACAATCACGCCACCTCCAAATACCCACAATCTTCCTCATGCATCTATACACACACAATCACCCCTATCCCTACATACCCACAATCACCCTCACTCACACACATCACACTACACAAAGACACCCCAACAACATACCCCAACAACACCCCCCAATACACAAAAAAACCCCAATAACACCCCCCAATACACACACACACCCCAATAACACCCCCCAATACACACACACACGCCAACACACACTCACACCCCAACACACACACACACCCAAACACACATACACACCTCAATATACACGCACACCTCAACACACACACACACCCAATCCTTTTTATACTCACACACACACAGATGTATAGCATAGCTCAGAGTGACCCCCAAAAATCGCAATTACACCTCGAAAAATTTGATTTGGGAAAACGTATGGCTGGTGAAAGAGAGTTAATTTCCGGGGGCGATATTTATTACCAAAATATGTTATTTGATGAGTCTTCACAATTTATACTTTTCCCCTCACTTGTTGGTATAAAAATTGTTAATATTATTAACAATAAGGTAATTGTGTGTGTGTGTATAAGGGGGGCGAGTATGTGTGTATGTGTGTTTGTGTCTATATATGTGTGTGTGTTTGGATGGTTAGATGTGTGAGGGTGTGTTGTACATGTGTTCTGTACATGTATTAAATATGTATCAATACCTATGTATATATGTATATATATATATCTGTTTATATGCTCCCCTATATGTGTGTGAATTTAAATTAAATGGATTATAGTAAAAGATAAATATTTATGTATGTTTTACTATTATATATATAATTATTCATATACTATCTATATTATAACAACAATATTACACACATACCTTATATATTATCTAAACACTTTTTATTTGAATTTTATTTTCCCTCAGTTAAATTGTATACTTGGTAAATCAGAGTCAAATCTAAGATTTATGTCAATAGCATTATATCAAGGGTATCGTTTAAGGGTTAATAATATATCACTAAATTATACATACACATGTGTTTAGATCTATATATATATAACTTATCATACACACACATGTCCATATCTCATTTATGAGACATAGATGTATGTCTATATCTTCATATATATATCTTATCCTACAAACACATATCCATAGCTTATTTATGGGGTATAGATATGCTTGTATCATATATACTCAATATACACACATTTATATATATATACATAAATATATATATATGTGTATATATATATTTAGAAACTACGAGATAAGGGAATCGATACTAAAGAAGGTTTTAATATTTCACTGTATGCATCTGCATTTAACAAACGGAGGTTATATTTATATATATTTATACTTATACTTAGTTTAACAACATTTATACTTATTAAGTCATCGTTCCTACACTTTCATACACTTACATATATACACATATATATATATATATATATATTCTATATTAATATTCACACAGACTTATACGCATTAATTTCACACACACACACAAAACCTAACTACATATAAACACTGTAATCAAATACATACACACACACACACTATTTAAATACACACATACATGTTATAGATTTTACTGTTTTACACGTCATGAACCCGTCGATGATCGATCATTCGCCGAAAGAGATGTTATTAACGAGAAACCTAGTAAAGAAGAACAATCAGCTATGGCTGGTAACTAATTTTATACACACACATACATACATACATCTTTTTAAATATAAAACCTATCTACACTTATCTACTAATATATGTACATAAATTTGTTCCCAATACTCAACACATATACACACATAGGTTCCTGCATATACTTGCCCATACTCTTATACACACCAAACACATACATATATACCTATTCACATATACACACACTCCCCACATACCCACTCTCCCCACATACACACACTCCACACATACAAACCTCTTTCCACATGCACACATACAGACATACACTCACACCCATTTCCCCCCCCCATCCCTCTAC